>JAWNLW010000267.1:450000-610000 GCA_035042075.1 Drosophila macrospina
AGATGACACGTGGCTCTCGCACCATTTGCGATACCCAAATCAATTTCGGCACCTTGATCACCCGCGTCGTGTCCACCACCTTGGGCACAGTGATTTGCCTACATCGATTGACAACCATGGGCTCTGGCACGATTTTCTCGGTGAAAACCACTCTCTTCTTGCAGATGAGGCGTGGCGGCTGCTGTACCGTAATGCATTTGGGGAACGGTGGCGGGATGCGGGGTGCACATTGCGGCAGAGCCTCCAATTGGGCGGCATTGTAACACTTTGGCGAGCACTCAAATGGTCCACAGCAAGGATCACAGGGGCTGCACGGACCACACGGAGAACACATAATTTCAATAAAAAAACTTTTTTGAAATTTGCTTTTTTTTTTATCAAATATTTATAAAATGATTTTTGTTACAATTTAGCATGATTTTGTACAAACAAAATGAAACGAAATGAAATCGAAACGTTTACTTTTACAACTACTAAGCTACTTCCCCCCGCCCCAAACCACTTGGTGAAATGCTCAAAGTAGGCCGTATTGAAAGAGACTCCAGCTATTTTACAGTTTGTTTGATTGATAATCCTGATTCCTCTTCTCCTTTATGTTGCAGGTGTGCCTCTGTCCATTAGCAATTTAGCTATTTCTAGTGTTTTCTTTTTTAGCAAAGCATATTTAAAATAGGAGAAATTTAAAATGTTTGCAAATGTTTACAGATTTAAACTGTATAAGAAAAGTTCTCGTTGCTTTAACTGGGGAGCTGCTGGCATTGACTTACTCTCTATATTTTTCTCTCTCTCTCTCTCTTTTATATAACTATTCTCCTCTTCGTGCTGAATGTGTTGTTTATAGCTAAATTAATTAAATGTAAAATTGACTCCTCTGTTTAACACAGATCAAATTAGTTTTACTCTTCTTTCTAGGCTCACAAGCAACTTTATTCCTCTTCTACCGAGTCCTCTGTGCTGTTTATAACAAACTTTTCAGTATATTCAACTTCCAGTCCTCTCTTGCTACTCTTGAAACTCTTAAGCTTATATAAACCAACAAATATTTTAATTTGTAATTATTTTCATTTATAATTATTTTTAATTTAATTATCTTAAGATTTTGATTTTTAATTGGGTCGACTGCTGTTAGTCGACGTTAAATAAATAAATAAATACTTATTGATCTGATGTGGGGTTTCCCAATATTTGCAACAAATGTGACATCAGTTAAACTTTATGAAATAATAATTAAGTAAATTTGTATCATATATTTATTGAATTTTTCTAAATATTTATAATTATATATTTAAAATATTTAAAGTTTATAAAAGTTAGTTAATAAGCGAATAATTTTTAAATATATAATTATAAATATTTAGAAAAATTCAATAAATATATGATACAAATTAACTAAATTATTATTTCATAAATTAAAACTAAATTATTATTTTATTCGCTTATTAACTAACTTTTATAACCTTTCAACTACAACCCGTTTAGCAGCAGTTAAAAGTCAGCCAAAGGGGGAGGGAATAATTGAGAAAACATAGCAGTTTCTTTATATTAAACAGAAGCAAAAGTCTTTTATCAATTTAATTCATTCATTCTTGTTACGCTTCACCAAACATTTTCTAAAAATGAGCTAAGATCCTCCAGCAGCCTTCACATAAAAACGCAGTCTCACCTCATGAATCCCATGTGAATAACTCAATAAACAAGCTGAATTACTTGCTAAGCAGCAATGTAGAAACAGTTAGGTAGGTGGACAAGTGGTTATTGGTTGTTGGTATTCGTATTAAAGTTGCATTAAAAATGCGCTAAATCGATCCGCAGGCAGATGAAGTGCAACCAATTCAGAGGTGCAAATAGTTGGCCATATGTCTACGTCTTTCTGCCATCTCTCTCTATTAACAACATGGTTAACCGGCTAGTGGCAGCCACATTGTGGCATGTTGCAGTCGACTCTGGTGAATCTGGTGGCAGTCTAATCCAAGATAATTAATTACAATTTTAAAGGCAGCCGGCAAACAACTTAATAAAGCATAAATAATTGTCAAACTGTGCGCGAATTAGTCTTCATTATGTCAATAAATCTTGGCCAACCATTGCCGGCCCATGTTAACCACACGACAACTGGCCAAAACCAAAAGACTGAGCAGCTGCCATTGCAGGATTGCTGAACAATTTTCTTATCAGTTAGGCAATTGCAATGGGAAAGTTGGCCAATTGCCAATAGCCAACAGACAATTGCCAGAGTGCCTTATTGATGGATTTTTGCGTCAATCTGGCCAAATAGGGACTGTGGACGATTGGATAGTTCAGCCATTTATAGCTGCAACATAAGATATTTGATGATTAACGTGCTTGCCACTTGCCACTTGCCTGGGAACCTGAGATCTCCGCTGAAGCCTTTGAGCCCCAAAAAGAAGTAAAACAGAGTCTACAAAATCTCTGTCGTGACTTTCAACGTGCCACAAAAGGAAGCAGCAGCCGCAACTGATACGACAATATTTTAATTAAAAGTATTTTTATTTTTTTTGCTTTATTTTCTGGAGCTCAAGACACACGCCAACAACAAGCAGAACACGTCACAAATGAATCGACAGCAAGAGGCGACCGCAAAAGGTTGCTGAGGCAGAATGCCGTGCAACAAGTGTTAGCCTTTGCAACATGGCTAACAAGCGTCGCCGTCGCCGTCGCCGGCGTCGTCTGTGTCTGCTGTTGCTGTTGCTCTTGCTGTTTCTGTTGTTGTCTGTCAGCAACACGCAGGAAACAACGACAACAACAACAACAACGTACTGTGCGAGGTGTTAAAGTAAATATGCAAGCACAACAAATTTTACATGCTGCGGCAATAATTGAAAAACCATGTTGCCACACGACGCGACGTGCAGCGACTGCGCACATGTTGCTACAAGAGTTTGCGCTTAGAAATGTTGCACACTGCCCTGTTGCATATTAATTGTGAACTATTGCAAGTCCTTCATCCCCCGCTCCCCGAGAGAATGAACTGCTTAGCAAGAAGGCAGCGTTAAATAAATGCACTTAACTTAAGATGAAAAGAATTTAAAATAAATAAAAAATTTCCCATTTCCCCATTTTATTTCGCTTTATTTTAAAAATCAATTTAAATAATATATTTTAATTTAAATAATATTTATGTAGGTCTTAATATCTTGCAGTTCAGTTAGTTTAGTAAATAGCTAAGGTATAAAAATAAATAATAATAATAATATATAATCCCTTTTGCTGTGTGTAACTTATTGACAAAGTCACAGCAGCATTTTCTGCTTTCCACTTTCAAACAGTTTTCCCTCAAATTTCTTTACATTTTTCTTATTAACAAATGAACCTGTTCATGTCAAGAAATTATGTACTAAGTTATTCCAATTTTAAATGAATTATTTTCATTTAATAAATTCGATTTGCAGCTATGCTTATTCACCTAACAAATAAACTCATAAACTAATAATAGAATAGTTAGCTTAATGCATATTATTTCTCTTTTAAATCAGTTAATCTACTTTTACAGTAGCTATACTAACTAAGCTCTAAGACATTCACACTGCTCATGTTTATGGGAAAGGTATTATGGCATATCCGCAGATTGGAATAGTCCCATTGATTTACATTGGAGAAGCAACAAAGCTAAGTTCAAGGCAGTTTTTATCCGACTAGCGGATGCTGGCAGCAGAAACAATAACAACCAAAGCAAACAGACAGAATGATCGACCAAGAAATACCATGTACTGTGAAGAAATAACATATTCCTATTTAATATACTTATATCTTTAGGAAATACTCAAGATTATTTATATTAACAAAATTTTTAAACACATCTTAATGAATTTTCAATAGTTCTAAATAAGATATAGAAAGTATAAAGTGTGTTAAGGAATTAAAATTACTTATTTTATAGTAATGGAAATTCCCTACATTTCTCTGAAAGAACTTTACATTGTTCTGCAACTGGCAGTGTTGCTCTTTTGCTGTTTACAGGGTATACAATTCACAGCAGCTACAACGATAAACAATGGAGCTGGTTGCCCGTTGCCCGTTGTCTGCTGCCTGTTGCAAGTTGCCAGTTGCCAGTTGCCGGTTTGTTTTTGTTTTCCTCCCGTTGTTTTTGTGGCCAATGCCGCTGCAATTGCCACGGATCGCGTCGATTCAATTAGTAATTCTAAAAAGCGGCAAGCGACGCCTTTTGCATCCTAATAAGCTGTTGCAGCTACAGCTACTCCTGTTGTTGTTGTTGTTGGTGCTGCTGCTGCTGCTACTCTTACTTGTTACTATTGCTGCTGTTGCCATAACATTTGTTCAATAACAACAACAACAACAACACAGACAGACAGACAGACAGCAATGATTTCCAGGCCAAGCTTTTCCAATTGTCGGCGCTGCACTTTTCATGCCCAAATGCAGTTGCACTCGACGGTTGCCGCCGTTGCAATCACATATCGGGGCACATTGACTATTTTTGTCATTGCCGTCGCAGTTTGCAGTTTGCAGTCGACGTCGACGTCAACGTCAACGCCAACGTCGCTGTTGCAGTCAACGCACTCGTCTGGCAACATGTTTGCGCGTTCGTCTCTTTTCCACAGAAAATGTAATTATGTACTGTGATTTCATTATACCCTGTACACACAAATATCGCTAAAGGGGATATTCAATAAGCTGTGGTAAATCTTCCAGCAACATATCTTAGATATTTTCAAACTCAATTCGAATTTACCTCAGTTCTGTCTTAATCCTTATACCCTATTAATTTCTATATATTTTTAATTAAAATATAAATAAAAAAAACAAATAACTAATTAATAATTGAATGAATTATTTAATTAATAAATAATAACACTAATATCTGATATTTAAATAGATATGTAAAGAAATATTGAAATAAATTAATTGTATAAATTACAGATAGTTGCTCAGCTTGATTACAGCATATCTGCTAGTTGATCATCAATTTCTACAGCATTCTTACAAGCCTTTTTCTGCTGTTCTGTTGCTGCTTCTATTGCAGTTGTTGCCATTTCTGGACGCACAGCATTACAAACTTGGTTCAAATTAATTCTTCAAGCCAAATCGCGCACTCGAAGTCAGCTAATCAAAGTTTAATCAATGCGGCATTTTGATGTGACATTGCAACAATTTTTTTAATACTCTTGCCGGAGGGTATTACAAATATGTAAAGAAATTTGTAACGCACATTTCTTATATTATATAAGCAAGGTTCCAGAGATATATTGTTGTGAGTTGATTCGAATTACTTTAGCAACTTTTCTATAAACATTTTCTCTACTTGAGACAATTCTAAACTAAAACTAGAAGTAAAGAGATAAAAGCATTTGCAAGAGTATTCTTTATTCCACACAATTGAATGTTATTTCTTTCGTTTTTTCTGCTTTGAAGCCAGTTTCCATAAGAGAAACGATGGGAAAATATTTGTCTCTGGCATTGAAGGAAATGCTTATAAGTCGAGGCCAAGTCATTTTTATGGACACATGATCGATTCAGCCAACAATGTTTATTAGCTGCATTTGAAAAGGAACTAAGGTATTTAATTCTATTAGAACAATAGCTTCTTAAGTCGATAATTATAGTAAGAGCTCGTAAGCTGTATTAAAATTAATCCGCTTCTTGCAATTTCATTTATTCCCCAACGTGCAAAGATCCCACAATGCATTGCTTTAGATTAAGCTGTTTAGATAAGATTATAGAAAGTTTTTGTTTAGTAATAATAAAAACAAAACGCTCAAAGAAATGACAGCTATTATTAAAATGACTTCGATTGGTATTATCAGCGCTCTGTGTCAACAGAGTCACGCAACCTTAGCACAACAATTACCAATGCTGATTACACTAAACAGATCGCATAAATTTCGTTTATATTTAATCGCACATATAGAAGAGGTATTCTGAAAGTAAATCTAATGATAATCTTTAGAATTCGACAGACTTAAAACATTTTTGATAGAATTATGCTCTAGAAAAATGATTCAACTCAATATTTGGATTATCTCCAACATTTTATCTTGTGTAGACTTTTACCCAAACTTGTTGCCTAGTGTAATCGCTTTATAATAAGCATATTCAATACTATATGCGACTGAATCGGCGATTGGTATTATCAGTGCCTTGTTTATTTAATACTCTTTGCTCAGTCGACCATTGAGGTTGATCTACTCCATGAAACGGATCTAAATACATTTTCTACAATGTGGATGACTCTACTTTTAAGCTTGTTTCTACTGCTGATATTATGGAAATTACTGGAGCAACTCAACCGTAAATACGTTATCCTGTCGCTGGCGAAGCGGGTCCAGACTGAGGATGGCAGTCCACTGGAGAGCAAAGTGTTTGTGCAGCCCGGCAAGACAAGATTCGGCAATAACTTTGATGTGCTAAAGATGACACCGTGTGAGTAATCAATGTATCTATATGTATATGCATAGAAAATGTATTATTTTCTCAGCAATGGTGTTTCAATTTGCCCGAGATGCCTATGCCAAGGCGGAGGGACGCAGCTATATGTTCTATTTCCTTTTGAGGGGAATGTACAATGTAGTACGAGCTGAGGATGTTGAGGAGATCTTGCAAAGCACTAAACTGATCACCAAGAACATCATATACGACTTACTCAAACCATTTCTAGGCGACGGTCTGCTTATCAGCACGGGCAAGTATTCCAATAGCGTTATCAATTGATAGATTTGTAATTGCTTTCTCTTTCCCAGATCAAAAGTGGCACTTCCGAAGGAAGTTATTGACGCCGGCCTTTCATTTCAAAGTTCTGGAAAACTTTTTAGACATATTCAAGTGCGTATCTTTGCCATTTGTTCTATTAAGCGGGATTACAGTTTGCACTCTCATAGAGAGGAATCCCACAAGCTAATCAAAGTGCTGCAGGAGAAAGTGGATGTTGAACTGGATCTAAAACATATCATTCCTCAGTTTACGCTTAACAATGTTTGTGGTAAGTACGGTGTAACAATTACCAAACTCTTGACAGACTTTGACCCTTGGTCAACCTAACATGAGTAATATTTTAATAATATTTAAATAACAAACAAGCCCTAGATTAATTTTTAATTGAGTGAACGAATAATTTGAATGATTGACAGGCGTTTTATTAGAATCAGTAGAATATATGTGATTTGTTTGATAGTAAACCTGTATAGTATACTAGTAATGTAGTCGAGCTCAGTGCTAAGATACCCCAGTGCACTTATTGTATATTTCATAATATATTATTTATATTACATTGAACTTGAACACTCGACACTATATATACTTTAAATGGTTCTCGTAACTCAACTCTCTTTGGTCTCTTTGGTTAAACAAATTAAGCATTAAATTCATTTAAATTCCTTAATTCTTTAACTGTTTGTACTCTTTCCTGATTGCTTTAGAAACTGCGCTGGGTGTCAAACTTGATGATATGATAGAAGGTGCACAATATCGTAAATCAATACACGCTCTGGAAGAAGTTATGGTTGAGCGCGTTTGCAATCCGCTTTTATATCTCTGGCCATACTTTTATTTTTACGGCAGTTATCGAAAACACGTAACGAATCTGAAGATCGCTCATGAATTCTCGAGCCGCATCATCGAGCGGAAGAGGGAACAGTTCAAGCATCAGTCTAGTCGAGTTTTGGATGATTATGGAAGGAAAAAGCGTTATGCAATGTTGGACACACTGTTGGATGCCGAGCATGAGGGTCTTATTGATCATCAGGGCATCTGTGATGAGGTCAATACCTTCATGTTTGAGGGCTACGACACTACGTCAACATGTCTGACCTTTACACTACTTATGTTGGCTTTACACGAAGATGCGCAACAACGTTGCTTTGAGGAATTGCAGAATCTTTCGGATAACGACGACGATCTCACCGTATTCAATTTTAATGACCTAATCTACTTGGAGTGCGCGATCAAGGAGTCCTTACGCCTTTATCCACCAGTTCCATTCTTTGGTCGCTACTGTACGGAAGACTGTGTGGTGAATGGTCTGATCATGCCGAAGGGTACACAGATCAATATACACGCCTTTGATATCATGAGAGATCCGCGACACTTTCCTAATCCCTCCGAGTTTCAACCAGATCGGTTTCTTCCTGAAAACACTGTGAACCGTCATCCCTTTGCCTTTATTCCCTTTAGCGCTGGACAGCGGAATTGCATTGGACAAAAGTTTGCCATTCTGGAGATGAAAGTTTTGCTAGTTTCCATATTACGAAACTTTAAACTATTGCCAGTCATGCGACTTGAGGACATCATATTTGAATATGGTATTGTTTTGCGTTCTCAAAAGAACATAAAGATCAAATTGCAAAGACGTCAGAAGAACTTAGATAAATAAACGTAATCCTGAAATAACTGTAGACCCCTATAGATTTAAAATGTTGCTGGAGTGCTTCATAACTGTGATTTCCTATCAACTGTGATTTAAATATACATAATAACAGCAATAATCACACCCACCTAAAAGTATGCTACGTTTTTTTAATTACATCAATAAGCCGGACGCCACTGTAGATAATTCTTACATTTTAGAATATAATTTAACGGGCATCATGAATAAAAATCTAAATGTTTAATTGTTGTATCAAAACATAGATTGTTTTACTTTGATAAAGAGTATCTTAAATCTTAGGCAGCACATTTACTACCATAACATTTCTAACAAAGCAAACGGCGATTATCGGCAACTGAAAAAGCGGCAAATATAAACGGTGACAACTCTAGTGTATTACCCTAACACTACTACTACTACCAATAAACTTCGACTGTATATACAATTTATAAACAAATGTGCACTTGCATAATGTAACTGCAGTCAAATAATGCAGTTTCCATTGTTTTGACCACAACATTCTTATTGGAATGTTTGTTACCCTGTTGCTTTTTGTCTTACAGTCACAGTGAGCTCGTGGACAATGGCCGCCGTAAACCAACAAACTCAACTGGTATGCATGGTTGTTTGTATGTATGCTTGTGGATGCCTTACTATTGTATTCCAATGCTGGACAGCAAGACGGACTTGCTACAGTTTCGCATGTTAGTGCCAAGCGCGCAAATACTTAATTTGATTATAAAAATTCATTTGCGCATCGAATAACAAAACAAACCGCGCGCATATACACATACAAAGGGCACACACACACATGTTCGCACACGCAACAAAACAAAACACACAAATCTAAAGTATTTTCCCAAACGATTGTTGGAACTACAAGTAACACTCACCATTTGCTATTTGTGCAAAAAACAAGGGCACAACACAACTTAATAAAACACTTATTTTGCACATTTTAACATAAATTGTACACAGCAAAACAATAACTTTTTTTATTTTCTGTTTGGAGATAATTGCTGTTGTTTGTTAAAGATAATGCACTAATTTGTACCAATGTCTTTAGTTTGCCGATATATTATCGATATTCAAATATACCAACACCGTTATAGTATAATTTCTAAAGTGTGGCCATATTTGTTGTGTGCCAATGCGCGGTTATTGGAAAATTCATTCAAAGGCGTATGCAGAAAGACTGCAAGACCTTATCAAAAACAATAATAAGTGTATGAGTCTGGTTTGTTTGTTTTCTTCAGAAAGATTACATTGTTTTGCAAAGTAAATGCAGTTAGAGAGATATGTTTATTAAAGATTAAGTTTAAGAAAGATATTTATTGCATTTAACATTTTTTTGCTTTCATAATCTTATATAGAATTCGAATCCACGTCATTCTTAAATTCTTCTTTGTATTCTTTGTTTACTTTAAGTGAATGATTTATGACACTTGAAGCAGGCAGCTGTTGTTGACCGGGATAATATCCAGGACCTGGTGGCGCTGGAGGCTGCTCCTGACCAGGAGCATTAGTCGGCAACGGAGCTTGCTGTTGATTGGGAGAATAGGCAAAGGCAGGTGGTCCATATTGTTGTGGGGGTGGCTGGAATTGGTTATATGGATACGGGTTGCCAATCGGGTTAGTGGGCGGCTGATTGTACTGCGGCTGGTTATAAGGATACGGATAGGGATATTGGGGATAACCGTATGGCGAAGGATTATACGGATACACTGGCTTGTTATGCTTATGCTTCTTATGCTTATGCTTGTCACCGTTAGGACCGTATTCTCCACTCCTTTCGTTGCTTTCACTGTCACTATCACTGCCACTGTCGCTATCACTGTCCGCCAGTACATTCACTGCAACCAGGAGCAGGATGCCAAGCAGCATCAGGTATTTATTCATCTTGGAAACTGCAGCCAATTTGTGATATTAAGTCAATGAATTCGCAAATGGGACTAAACTTGTGGCGTGAGATGAGATTAAATAGTATGAGAATCGCAACAGAAACCGTAATATTCCATTCATTGATAAGCAGCACAAATACGTCACCAAGTATATACTTGGTAAGTTCATAATCCCATTTAAAACTGACACTACATTGTTTACACATAATTTCATTTAAATTCCAAGAAAAATATATTGAATTTTAATGTGTTAAATCTTTAATATGTTAGACAGATTCGGTTGCTAATTGAACACGGTACTACTTCGTGGTTATCTTTTGAAAAACATTTCAGCTTTCGTATATTTAATACTACCCTCGATTTCAGTTGGAAAGCTTATCAAAGTTCATGAATCGCTTGAGTCGGGCACCATTGAATGGCTCCTCGCTGCCTGGTGGAAATTTTCGCATCTAAATAGGTGTATAAAAATAAAATAAAAAATAAAAACAGATAATAAATTAAATAAAGCATAGGAAAAGATCAGATGAAAGTACTTAAAGTTTGCATACTTACAAGTTCACATATAATTATAGTTCTTATTGAAAAGCGAAAATATATTTAAAAATATAACGTTTTATTCGGATATCCCAAAACCAAGTTGCCACAAGAGATATACAAAGAAGATATGGTTATCTTTACTGCTACCATATCATCTTTGTATCATCATCAACTTCACTATAATTCAACGCTATAAATATTCAAAGACTTTCTTCTACTTTAACTGAGTTTACATACGCCGAATGTCTGATAATAACTTTTGTTTTTCGCTTACGATTTAAGTTCTCCAAATTATCTAAAGCAGCCTTTTGTTAATTGAAAAGTCTACTTAATATATTTCAGAGAAATTGAATCGAAAGCGAAAACTGAAACTGTTCAATGAAAATGTTTGTGTAAACTGTATTGAAAGCATTATTGAATATTTAGTTAACTTACTGTATTTACTTCGTTATGTATTTTAGTTATATTACTTATGGTAAATGTGTATATAAGTATATGTAAATATTTGCAGTTGTTTATGTATGTTTTATTTTGTAAGTACAGCAAGTTTTGCGGTATTTAGTCGTGTGATCCAATTATTTAAAGCTGCCAGCGTTGGGTGCGTATGATAATTTACATAATTTATGTATTTTGTTGTTGTTTCAATTGTTTTCAATAAGGTGTTAAGATTGGTTGTGTTGTTTTTTTGTGTTTATTTTACTAGGGTTCGTCTTTGGCGAAACGTTTCTGTAATTAAATAAAACTCAATATTAGGCTACATTTTGTGTGGGTTTCTTGTGATAACTCAACAAATTATAATTAAATACGTTTCAATTACATTTAAATCTAATGGTGCCCTCAATTAACAATAAAGCGTATGTGCGATGCTTTTGTTTAAACAATATGGAGTGTATGCATTTGTCATTTACTTACGTGCCGAATATTGTACACAACCGAGGAACTAGCTCTTGTATTTTGTAATTTACTTAATTATTGGGATTAAAAAGCTGTTTGTAAATATGTCGATTGCCACTTTATAACCGTTAGATCTATTAAACAGTTTATTTATACAATTGCTTAAGTTGGTCATATTCCGAATTCCGATTGTTAATCAATATGGGAATCAATTTCTTTAGGTTCTGTGTAATTCTGGAAATTCGGAATAGACCTGTTGGTAAGTAAGGCGATATGGTTAGTAAATTATTTAAATTGGGTAGTATAAACAATATTTTAAAGTACAACTTGTTAGCTAAACTCAAAATAACAAAATATATAATGCAAATCATTAAACTATAATTAAACTGCTGCGAAAGCGGAATTCCAAAAAAATAAATAAAAAAAACAGCCTAAGTTCAACACTTTTAAGACGAAGTTGGTAAAGTGTTGTTACTTTATATCTTTTCAGTTGCTTCCATGTTCATCCGTCCGTGATAATAGTTAATTATACTATAATTGCACTGCGCACTTTCCTAATTCCGCGAGCACCACCGATTTAAACATAGACAGTCCAACTGAAAGTATTTAAATAGAGCTTACCATAATCCGGTATTTCTCCTTGCATGCATAATCCGTTTCATCAATATCCAAATAACAATCGGATTTATATTCAGGTGGCAATGGATTGCCTTCGTACTCGCACAATTTATGCAGTGGTCGAGCTCTACAAAAGTTAAGATTAATATACATTTGAGATTAATAAACATAATAAGAATATTGTATTTACTTACGTGACAATAATTTTACTCATTGAAGATGGTTTCTGCATTGGACAATAAAATACATCTGGCGTCTTCTTATCAAATACGATTTTCCTCATCATATCCTTCTCCTTGAGTATCGCTTTATCTCCGAATGTAGCCCAAGTGCTACACAAAAGTGTGGCGAAAACAAAGATCGCAAATAGTGTGTTTTTCATATTGATTTAAGTGTAATCTGTAATAAGATTACTTAATATAGTTACGTTTTCTATCTTGTTAATATCGTATTTCATATCATGTAATAGTATACGATTCTAATTATCAATTCTTATGCATCTAGATTCTCGTCAGCTTTTAAAGTTCATTTAGAGCATTTCCTAGCGCTCATCACTCTGAAATATCTTCAGAAAAGCGAACTATAAACTCTTTTTGTCCGGTTTCTTTGTTTAAATCGGAAAGTAAACAGTAACAGTCATGACCTCATCGACATTTGAAGCTGAGTCAATTTCAATATCAGCATCAACATCCCACTCGAAAAAAAAAACAGGTGTCCACCTCATAAGTTGTTCCTAATTAGGATCGTTAGTTCATATTTGCAATTAAAAAGTAGATTTTAGCATGGAGTCATAAATTACAAGTCTCGGCATTTGCAGTTAATGCTCGATGCAAGGTGAAGTGTTAGAAAAAAGACACATTCAACCTTGATTGGCTCAGTGACTCTATAGTAAATGTTAAGACGGCTAAGATGTGTACACACCCACAAGAGAACTTAGTTTTTGCTTGTACTAATATTTCTTAATAATAATAGTTTAAAAACACACTTGTTGGGCTTAAATACACCGAATAATTGTCACAGATGGAAGTGAACAAATGAAAATAAATAGGGGCGAGAAAAACACACTTTTCACAACTTCCAGCTAACTTAAACTGTTGCTTTAAGCCAGTCTTACATGTCGCGCTTGCCAATACAACCAAAAGCTGTGAATAGAAAAAGCTCTTAAGGTCTAAAGACAATCGCAATTTACATTTGTTGTTGTTTTCAAAAACCGGTTTCTTGGCCATTCAAAAGAAACTAATTCATTGTTGCACACAGATACTCGTGCACGAAGGAAAAGTAGTGAAAAACGGACAAATTTAGCGTAAAGAAAATTAAAAATTATCTTATTATGTTATGTTGAGAATATTTACTTAATCTGTAATAAAAACGAATATTATTTAAGCCTTATTATTTATTTTATCTTTATTTGGTTGCGATTGTATCTTATCGATATGAAAAGACGATTCAGTATTTTAATAAAAATAGTATTTTTGTTCGGGAAATGCATTAAATTGTAAAAGAAACGGTCACCCTATGTGTGTAAAAGCAAATTGTAAACAAAACGCTGGAGAACAAACAAATTCAAGCCAACCGCTCCTTAACACAACTGTGTTAAATATGGAACAGATTTGCCGGGCTTGTACGAATACCTCGGACACCATTATTGACATTTTCGACAATCAATATCAGCAGGAAGAGGAGCTAAGCTTGGCAGAAATGCTGAACGAATGTGTCGCTTCTAAAATATGCCGTGATGATCAACTTCCGAAGAGTATTTGCATGTCTTGCGTTCTTGCTGCTCAAAATGCTTTTAAATTTAAGCGTAAGTGCGAAGAAAGCTATCAATTCTTTTGCAAACTTCTTGGTGAAAAGGAAAAGGCCGGTCCAAATATCGAACATTGGCCATTTGCGGAATGTGGCATAAAAACAGAAACTAAGAATATTGAAGACATTCCCCAAGCAGAAATAAATAGTGCTGTTCATGAAGATATTGAAGATATTCGTGAAATGTGTGATAAAGATCTCAGAGCTAGCAGCGATTCAAATGACGAGCCTGGTTCCTCAGAAAAGAAAAGGCATCTCTGTGAGACCTGCGGGAAAGTGTTTCTTCGTAATGCACATCTTAACAGACATATTCGTGTACATACTGGCGAACGTCCATATAAATGTCCCCACTGCTCTAAAGCTTTTGGACAGCGTAGAAGTCTTGAGGATCACATCCGTCTTTATAAACGCGAAGTTCCCTACAAATGTAGTCAATGCCCAAGAGCATTTAATAGCCGTTCGAATTTGCAGTCCCATGAACGCATTCATTCTGGTGAGCGTCCCTACAAGTGTCCTCATTGCTCAAAATCCTTTATACAGAGTGGCAGCCTTCAGACGCATTTACGAGTGCACACTGGTGAGCGGCCCTTTAAGTGTCCGCAGTGCCCGAAAGACTTTATCAATAGTGCGAGTCTACATAACCACAGTCGTACTCACACAGGTGAGCGACCATACAAGTGCCCACAGTGTCCGAAGTCCTATCCTCGCAAGGAAACCCTACAGAATCACATATTTCTGCACTCTGGCGAACGTCCTTTCAAATGTGCACAATGTCCAAAGAACTTTTATATACGTGGAAGTCTGTTAAGGCATTGCAGGATTCATTCTCATAACGTACCAACAGCCTAAAATGAGATATCGCAACGGTTGAGAAATTGCCATTAACAAAACTACAAAATGAACAGCCTATTTGAAAATAATATACTATTTTCAAATATCGATTCGTAATAATTGCCGTAAGAGACAACCCTAACATTTCCGTTTCTTAAATATCGATTATTACTCGCTGTAATCGCAATCGCATGCGGTTGGCTTTAGCGTAAGAAGAAATTATTTAACACAGTTTTCATATTAAAAATGTTACGACACTTTAGTCGAATTGCAATTCAAAATGTTAAATTCAATTTTAACGAGTGTACTGTACGTGGCATGGCCGGCCATTCAAAATGGGCCAATATAAAACATATAAAGGCCCAAAAAGACGGATTGCGAGCCGCTCTATTCACGAAAATCTCCAGACAAATTCGTTTAGCCGTGCAGGAGGGCAAATCGGCGGACCCGGCTGTGAATACACTACTCCGGTCAGAGATAGATAATGCATTGAAGAAAAATATGCCAATGGGCACAATACAAAATACGATAAAGAAGTGCCAGGGTAATAAGGCGCTGCTGAAGAAACATCGACTGGACATTAGATTTAAAAGGAATATCTATATGATTTGCAGCATATATACGGATAATCTGGCCGGAGTTAAAATGGATGCAACAGCAATGATCAAGAAGTCGGGGTAAGTTAAATTGTAAGCCAGCCAAAAGAGTATTTAACAACATTTAAACTCAACTCAAGGTAATAACTCTTCTAGCGGTGTGCTCGTGGATGTGAGCCATATGTTTGAAGATTTTGGACTTATTGAAACGCGTTGCGAGATTTCAAATAAAGACAATCTGGAGGAGAAGGCCACTGAGGATGCCATACAATTTGGAGCCGAAGACGTTGAAGTTGTTGATGCCGAAAGTGGGTCCGTAAATGTGAGTAACATGAAGCAATTAAATCTATGAATTTTATATCTTTATTAATTCCTTATCAATTTGTAGTTTATCTGCACTCCAGCTCATCTGATTGGCCTGACCAAGACGTTGTCACAGAATGGATACTCCATTGAAAATAGCGAACATATGTTTACACCAAATGTAAGGTTCCCAATTGAAGATACTTAAATATTAAGTAACCCGATTTTGTTTTAGAACCTCATCCAATTGACCGAAGAGGATCAGAAGGTATATAATGTATTTCTGCAGAAGCTACGGGATGTGCCGGGCATGGAAGATATCTATGACAATGTGGAGTGAATAAAAAACCTGGATTTCAAATGTATTATCGTTTATTGTACATACATAATTTCTAAAATCCAAATTACATGTGTTGTGTGTATTTTGTTGAGATGTTCTGATGATGCCGGATAATAAATTTTATAACTATTTCATTTATGTGTGGACCTACTGCTAATGGAACAAAATTTATGCTACAAACTCTTTGTCAAATGCTGTTAACAAGGCGGTACACTTATGTGTTGTGTTGGTTGCATTAATGGTTACTAAAGTTGAAGTTCCCAAATGTAGATCCAGCCTATCTGTAAATTAAACAGAGTTGATGTTTTAGCGTAAGCTAGCATAATTAATTTCATTTGTTGATACTTACAGTCTGAGGAGTTCATCCTTAAGTAGCCCAAATCGTCGTCCATCTAGGAAACTGGGGTTGTGTGTGTGTGTTCTGACTTATATTTGGTTACAAAAACAATAATTAGCCAATTACAATGTTTTACATATAAATTCTAATTTACTGAACATGTTTTTTGTTAAATAATTTGATTCGTCATTCAACATTACTATTAAATAAATACAGCAATACTTTTAAATCATACATTATTGCATTTGCCATCAAGATACCAAAACATTCTCTCAATGACTTAAGTCAAATATGTATTAATAGTAGACTATTGGTACGCGCACACATAGTGTTTAATTGTAAAAAATTATATAATATAATTGTAATATTTGTTTGTTTGAATTGCTTCGCTGGCAAATAGCATGCGAGGCCAGCGCTTACAATTTGGGATTGTCGAAAAGCGGACCACGAGTCACTGTAATGTCGGCATAGGGCGCGGGCTGTGTAATATTTAACGCCTTGAACTTTTTCAGCACAAGCAGGGAGTAAAACTTTTGCGCGGCCTGTTTCCTTGAATTTCGTACTGTTAACTGGGATAGGGTCAAGTGATCATTGTTATTGAAATGAACTCTGACGTCGAGGAACAGCTGTGCGGCCCTCTTGTTCAGCACTCTCTCCTCGAACTGTTCGTCCGTTTCATTCTCCATTTGTTCATCTGCGGGCGCAGCCTGTAGAGCCACCGATGGCGGGAAATCATAATCATTCCAATCAGTTGAGATTTCGCATGTCTTATTGAAGTTATTGACGTCGGTAATTGGTCTTTCTTCGGTTTCATTAAGTATTGAGCTGACTTGGTCGGGCGGCAGATTTGGTATACAATCGATGTCACCAATTCCAGCATGATGTGGTGTCATTTGTCCGTGATCCAAGCCTGTTGGTGTTAGATCACCGTGGTGGAAGTCATCGCCCATATCATGATGACCATCCCGTGGCGTCATAGGTAGCTCGTTAAGATTTGAGAAGTTCTCCATTTCGTTAAAGGATAGCAAAGCTGGACTACGCATATTATCGAAAATAGTTGCGTCATTTTGTGGCACAATGCTGTCCTGGTCCTTTGCTCCAATGTCTAACGAAACGGCCGAGAGTCCCAAAGACTTGTCCTGTTCACGAATCATTTCGGGAGCTGCCAAACTCTGAGTTAGAGTGTTATCCGCAGCTGGATCAACAATTGGATTGGCCGATGCATCATTCTTGCGCTTGCGTCCCTTTTTATTCACTATAATTAGAGAGCTCTCGCCTTCCTGTGCATACAGCTCCAAAGCCAACACATCCATGGGGGCAATATTCGAGAAGTCCTCCAGAGGCGTCGAATGTGACAGCAATTGCCGGTTATAGTTGTTCAAAAGGACTCTGGCGGGAATTGTACGGGATGGTAGAGCGAACAGCTTTTCCACACCTCCTGTCTCCTTCCAGTACATTAATCTCTTTGTAGGCGGTGCAAGATCCAGGGTTGTGAGTATATCGGAAGTGTCAGCTAGTTGTGCTTTCATTTCCTCTCCCGAAATATTCTTGATTTCATCAATAATGAGCTTCCGCTTGCGTTTGGCTTTGGTGGCACCTCTGTAAGTGGTTGCATCAATGGGCGCCAACGCAAATCCCTCGTCGTCATTCTGTACCAAAGTTAAGTCGTTCAATGCTGCATCGGCGTCACTTGCGTTGACGTCCTCATTGAAATTGTGTTCCTTTGCTTGAAAATTATCCTCCTTATCGCCGGCCACTGAGTTGGCACAGGAGGATGCCGGCGATGGGGCGTTATTAAAGTTGTCTATACCTTCGTCGTCAGAATAATCTGGAGGATTGTTAACTTCGTCAGCCTCTTTATTGATGCCCACAGTTTGTGGTGGCTCGCCGAAGAGATCATCCTCGAATAGTGTCGGCTGTCCAAAGGAATCGCCAAAGCCGTCGCCATCAAGGCGATCACTGGGCATTTCGGACTGTGTTAACCTTATATTTGAGTCGCTCGGCTCCACATTTGTCAAAACATCGTCATCAAATAGCTGGTCATTAATATTGGCCGACAATGGCCCACGCATCATTTCAGGCGTGTCTGCTTCAAATCCAATATCGCCGAAACCATCATCCTGCAGGGAGAGTGATAAGCTGCCGTAATCCTCACGCATTGTTATTTCGTCGGCCCTAGATTGATTCACCGAGAACTGTGCCTCAATATCAATATCATTCAGCTCGGGCAGCGCCGTGTCAAAGTCGTGAAACACTTCTGGCAATGTAATGGCGTTAACGTTGGCTTCCCTGTGCCCTTCTGGTAGATCCACCATTCCTGGCCGGAAAGCCATTTTGATTTTAACGAACGCCTCATTGCAATCGGCTAATAGGTACTTTGCCTTTCTCGAATATATTCTCACTACACCAAGCAATAAATGTCCAGACGTGCGAAGCGCCAATTTCACTTTGGGCTGTAAAATGCCCTCCACTGATTTTTCTATATTTGTTTCAAACACATGAGCCTTTGTTATTTTCTTGTCCCAATGAGCGGCTAGCCAAATTCTGGCTAGTGGCCCCTTTTTGGCCAATATTATGTGTTCGTAAAACATTTTTTTTGTAAAAATAAAACTTATTTTTCTTTAATACACAAACAAAACAGAGATGCACAAATTATCAAACAACATGGCGACATCGATGTTTGTATTAATGACCGATAGCAGTTATCGATATCTGTAAGATTACTTGAACGACAATAGCGCACAAATAACAATAAAATAAATATAAAATAAATTATTTGACTATTGTTTTATTGTTTTAAATTAATTGTAACTTAATATTAACAGTTTACACGATTAATATAATAAAAAGATTACTTATTATCTTATTGCGAGCATTTCTGGTGTTTTTAACGGCAAACTTTGGGCACACTGTGTTTACATATGTTATGCTAAGAATTTCAATTATTCTTAAAAGCCACAGTGGTTGTTTAAATAAAAAAGATACAAAAATGGCCCTCAATGGGTTTCTAGACTTCTTTCAGAAGGGAAAGGTGTGTGTATGTATAAAGAATCTGAAAGTGTGTTAGCAGGCAATTGTGTTTGTGTTTACAAATATGCATTCCTTCTTATCACTGATTGTCAAAGTTTATGCTTTTATTCATATATTGTATTATTTATATTGCAGACATTTAGGCCAAAGAAGAGATTTACTGCGGGGACAATTCGGTATTCGCTACACAAGCAGGCCCAGGCAAGTTTGCAATCTGGCATCAATTTGCGTCAAGTGGTGCGATTACCGGAAGGCGAGAACATGAACGACTGGTTGGCGGTGCACGGTGAGTACTAATTTGCAAACATAATAAATATTCATTTGTATATGTGCGAGTGATTATTTTTTATTATGCACTTACAGTTGTTGACTTTTTCAACCGCATCAATCTTATTTACGGCACTGTATCTGAGTACTGCAATGAGACGACGTGCCCAACAATGTGTGGCGGCTCTCGATACGAGTATTTATGGGCAGATGGAGATATGTGAGTATTTGAATTTAGTCCTATTGCATAGGTTCTTATTGAAATTATCCAATTCAAGGTATAAGAAACCAACTGCACTGCCTGCACAGAAATATATAGAGCTCTTAATGGACTGGATTGAGACGCAAATCAATAATGAAACTGTATTTCCTGTTTCCACTGGTAGGATAAATCAATTGGCACATTATTAGATAGATTATTATAAATTATAGGCATATTCCTGCTTAAAATAGGGAATCTAATTATCTGCAGCTGTACCTTCAAATAGGATTTTACTGCTTAGATAATGTAAACTAATTTAATCTATATATTGACTTTCAATTTCTTTGCCTTTAGATGTTCCTTTTCCAAAAACCTTTGTATCGCTCAGCCGAAAGATTCTCACACGATTGTTTCGCGTCTTCGTGCACGTCTATATCCATCATTTTGATAGAATTGTCACTATTGGCGCTGTAAGTATAATGCAAAGAAATTAGTTGAATTCGAAATGAATGAAAGATTTAATTACAGGAAGCGCATGTGAATGCTTGCTATAAGCATTTTTATTACTTTGTGCAAGAGTTTGAACTAATATCTAGCAAGGAATTGGAACCACTACACGAAATGACTTCCAGAATCTGTAAAGATTGAGTTATTTAAAATGCTTGCTTCTAGCTTTAGTAGCTCCGAATCTCCAAAGTCATAGTTGTAAGATGCTTTTAATAAATAATAAATATATGTGTGAATGTATGTTAGTTATAAGACTGTGATGTCAAAAACGTACACCATTAAACAGAAACGCCAATCTACTGTAAAACTTATTTTCATTTGTATTTTTCTTTATATGGAAAACAAGTTGAGTTATAAAGGTTAAAATATTTGTAGAACGAAGCGCTGTGTAAGTTGTAGACTTTTTAACGAAACGCAGTTTTCAAATTTGATTAGTTATTATTGTAGAAATTATAAATTAAAGTTGTTCGATTAGACAATAATATGTTTCCCTATTGATCTTTACGGAATGTTCTTTATCTCTTAAGAGCTCAATTTCATCTCTTAATACACACATTCCTTTTGCATTACTTACAGTCGCTTAGCTCAGTTTACCTGTCTACCTGTTTCATATACTCTGCCCAAGCTAATATGTATCAGAGAAGCATACACATCCATTCATAAGCAATTTCCAAAGTGTTTTCACTGCAATTTAGACAGAATTATTGATTAAATAATCCATATAACTCCCAACTCATCCGATTATAGAGTATGTCCAAATTGATTACCTTTATTTAAACCATTTAACAAATTATTTAAACCGCTCTATAATCGACTGGTATTATTGAACTCATTCAGAATACAGTTATTTCGCTTTAAATCCAAATAAGTAAAAACTCAAGCAGGAGGATAATAAATATTTTCGGTAATTTAAGTCAGTTTTTAGCCATTTGAGCGAGGAAGAAGTAAGAGCAAGAAGAGCAATTGGGAAGCAGCATAGATGAAACTCCACCCACATGGGCGAATCCACAGAAAATTATTAGGTGTTTTATACACGCTTAATGTGTGTATACAGCATAAACCTGGCTATAACCAATAACAGTAAAGTAGGGTTGAGCCAACAACCTACAACCACTTTACAACAACAACACAGCACGTAAAGACCAATGAGAATAAATTGAATTCGTCGTAGGCTGGGCAATACGGACACCTCCACCTAACCGGGGGTTGTTCCGAGTGTGTGTTGAGAGCGCAAGGAGTCCCAAGGAGCGGCGACATTACGAGCGGCGATTCAAAATAATAGATGAAATAATTGTTATAATCGAGTTACAGATAAAAATAAACATCAAAATTAGAAAACTTCTAAATAAATATCTTTGCATTTTAATAGTTTTAAAAGGTTTTTAAAAAATTAATAGTTTATTTTTTTGAAATAATTTATGCTTACAATTTGCTGCTGTTGATTTAAGAATGTATCTTTACTCTCGCTGTGATGTATCTTTTGTGTGGAATTTGTAGGATTGCCCTTTTGGCATGCGCAGCAGTTCAAGAGAGAAAGAAAGACAGAGAGAGAGAGAGAGAGAGAAGAGAAAAGGTCGAGACTGAGTAGTTTTGTTGGCAAAAAGGACCTGTAATGCTATTGGCCTTCAGTGCGAAGTAGTCGAGCGTTTAATTTCGTAAGAGCAACTATGCATCGGAGTAAAAGTGCTGTGAATAAACCATCTAAATAATAATAATACCAAATAGATGAACTTATGGGAACGCGTGTGTTACTTCTCCCTACAGAAAGATGGAGCAATTAGCGCAGTTTGTAAACAAATCATTTGAATTCAATTTAACTAATAATCGTGTCAACAATTTATTCAATTCAATGACAAGTGCTCGCATCCAAAAACTAACCGAAGCGACTAATACGATATTAGTGAGCTCAAATAGATTAGGACGCAGTAGTTCCGTTGAGATCTCACCCAACGATGAGGAATCCATGGATATTGATATTACCGATATATCTGTGGCCGAGGATAGCAGCTACGAGGATGAGGCGGTTGTCTCCAAGCCTCTGTCCCTGGTCAAGATACGTTCCCTTGAACCGAAACCCATTGTTACCGTCGCCAACAGTGAAAGTGCTCGTAAGACTGAAGCTCCCAAGCCCAAAAACTGGCTCATATCCGATCTCTTGGTATCGGATGAACCCTCGGAAGGTAATGCCTTTTAACTTAATACAAATTTGTACAATTTCAACTGGATACACTGTAGAGTGTTCTAGGCATGCCTGGTAGATGCCCTGTAAATAGAGTCTTCTAATTTGTTCAATATAATTCAAAGTAATTTGAGTTTGCTTTAGGCATATTGTAAATTGAATTGGTTAAAGTATATGAATTGCTATGAATTTAAGAGTTATCTTAATTTATTTGGTTTTATTTGTCTCTTTCTTTTTTAACACGTAAACTTTAATCGACTAGCAGATACCCTAAAGCAATTTCAAGCGATCTTCTATATAAACATTACTTTAAATGTATCTACTATAGACTCGTTGTAGTAAGTTTTTTCTGCACCTCTTACAGGGTATTCCGCAGTTGCATATTGCACTCTTATATCTTTTTAATAAAGTTCCCTACACTATGTATCGCCTTTTGTAATTTCAGATGATGAATGTAAAAAACTTACTTCCAGTGTAATTGAACCAAAAACATGTTCTTTGAATACAAATAATATTAATAATACTAATTCCGAAAGCAATGGAGAGTTGTGTTCTACATGTCCCGAGGCAAATTGTAAGATTAGCAGCAAGTGCATTAAGGATATACCATATTATGATGTCGAGTCACCACAAAGTAAATATATATAAAAATATTACAACATTTTTAAGAGATTTGAAGAATCTTCTTAAAATATGTATTAAGGATTTGTCAATTTAAATAAGATAATTATAGTTTATTATTTAAGCAATTTTAACGTATAAAAGACTAAGGATAACTAGTAAAATAGATAACATTTTATACAAACTTTTAATCAGGTAGAAAAAGTCTCAAAAATGAAGACAAATTGATAAAATTTTGCAACAGGAAAATATAATCGAAACAATGTAAATTTTACTTAATATTTTATTATTCTAGTATATTATAATTTTAAAGTTATATTTAAGTTAAATCTTACGCAAGTTAAATATATTATATAGATGGTATTTCTGTAAGAAGAGATTTAGATACAATTTTCTAAGAAAATGTTAAAAGGAATTTATTTATATATTTAAAGAACTATTGACTTTTTATTTATTTACAAGTAGTGATAAAAAGAAATTCAAAGTTACAAACACTAAAATAGATATGAAAGACTAAATATTATTTTATAAGGAACATTTTTGTAGGAACGTTTAATCAGTTGAAAAATTATGCAAAGATTTTAAAAACTTTACTAATATTTCCAAGAGGAAAATATATTCCTAAAAATACAATAAGATTTGAATTAAATAGGCGGGAAAAGGCACCAAAATGAAAAACAATTTAATAACATTTCCAACAGTAAAATATTCTCCTAAAATACAATAAAATTTGAATTAGTAATCATTAATTTTTGTAGAAGTTTAAAACTTTATTTAACTTGAGTAAAGTACATTAAAAACAATAACATAGATGATATTTATTTAAGAAGAGATTTAGATATATATATATATATATTTATTTATATATTTATATATATTATTATATATATATATATATTTTAAACTTCTACAAAAAACTATATTTAACTTGAGTAAAGTACATTAATGACAATAAGATAGATTATATTTATTTAAGAAGAGATTTAGATATATATATTTATAAATAGTATAGATATATATTTATATAATGTATATATATACTTATTATTTTTACACATTACTTTTTGCAGAAATGAAAACTTCCGCAACAATTACAATAAACTTGAATGAATGCTCTGATGATAGTAATTCACCGGACTTGTCCTCAACTAAGGGTGGTGTTCCTCTGGAGAAATGTGTTTCCCCGGAACCACAAGCGAATATTGGCGACAATTTTGGAAGAATGGAAGCCTCAGGTCTGAGCAGTAAACAGAGAAGATCACGAACAAATTTTACGCTCGAACAACTGAATGAACTGGAACGACTCTTCGAGGAGACGCACTACCCAGATGCCTTTATGCGGGAGGAATTGAGCCAGAGATTGGGACTCAGTGAGGCACGAGTGCAGGTAATTATGTAATGTGAGATATCATAAATTGTAACCAAAATACTGGAGTGGTCATGGTGCAAGTAGTAGATGAAGATAAATGTCCAACAGGCGAGGGTACAAATTGAAATTCAATTGATATTCATTATACTCGCAGTACTCGCACTTGTAATTTGGATAGAGACATTTAACGCTGATTTCAAGCCGAAGTTCTTGTAATCAATTTGACTTTTCAACCACCAGAAGTGTAAGAGATATGGGGTGTTAAGTGGTTTACGCCGCCCTTGCCAACAATTATGCCCAAGAAAGGAAAAATTGTGGAAACAACAGGGGGCCGATTACAAGTTAAATGCTCAATCAGGGCGGTTCTTAATGGACCGCTATGTGGTATTATATGACCTAACAAAACAGTTACAAACTGGTTCTTACACTTGCCATAAATTACAATTGCCTGCGACTTACAGTAAAAGCATTCCCAACTAATGGAAGTGACCAATGGCTCTACTCTCAGTTCCCTAAAACTTTGCTAAACATTTCCCCAAGACAAAAATCACGTTAAGATAAATAGGCGTTTTATGTGGCCAGTCAAGTGACACTTGACAACTCTGGTAGTTACTGGGGGGAAGGATAAGGTCTTCAATATTTAATTATGATCTTTCACTTAGTGTTCTTCGAAAAATGTTACAATAGAATACCCTGTAACACATATGTATACTGAATCCAAATAAAATTTAATTATTAAATCGTTCACTGAATATTGCAAGTTAGATTTAATTAGGTAAAGTCATTGATCATTGAAGAAAGCGGATCAGTCGAGTGCGCACGACATTATAATACCCTGCTTAGTCTATCATTTTGATTGATTGATTATAGATTTGCCCAAAAAGGTATAGAAAGAATTCTGTTTTGCAAGGTATTCAATGCAAACATTTCTATTCCGATTATATATCTTATTTATATATTGATCTTGATGAATATATGAATCTATGTATATATATTTCTCCAATATGATATTTCTTTCATCACCTGTTAAGTTAGAAGTGTCTACGTTGAAAAATCAGGGCATGCTTAGTTTCTTTTCGATTCGTTTCAATGGTGGGGAAGGTATCCAACATGTGAAATACACTAAACCCTACGTAGGGTATACAGAAACGCCTCCTTTTGCCTGTTATAAATTGTTTGCATAAAGGTATTATACCCTTTTCTGTCCTTTATTATGTATATGTATATATGAATGTATATGTATTTAGAGAATACAATATATAAGGTACTTAAATAGGAAATATGCAAGTTTATTTGAGATTTGTAATATATTATAGCACTGATTTCATTAACAATAGATATGCTACATCAAAGACTAAAACTCTCTCTTCTTAATACGAAAAGTACATCAAGATTTGTATATTACGAAAAACAAATATTTTCCTTAAAATAGTTACGAATTTCTTAAAGTGATCAGATAATATGGAAGCTGTAAAATAAATTATAATCTGTATCTCCTAAACAGCGTAAAATCAGCATACATAAGTAATAATAATAATAATAAATATAAGAATATACATTAAATATTAATATATATATTATGTTATATATATATTAATGAAACTGTTAGAGCTCTAGGAACTTTGTCTATTATCTTATATAAATAATGGCTACATTTTACATTGATTACATATATTTGCAGGTCTGGTTTCAAAATCGAAGAGCTAAATGTCGAAAGCACGAAAATCAAATGCACAAAGGTAAGTTAAAATTATATTATGAATTTTCTCTATGTAAGAAATATTTATCGCGCTTTAAAAATGCTATGCAAAGTTTATAATTGTTTCTGACATATAGACCTATTTAATAATAAACACGCTGTTAGCAATTAACAAACAATTAAACGAAGAAGTTGCAAAAGTTCAATTAAAACCTCGCACTCGATGCCATTAACAAACTTTGAAGACTTTAAAGGAGTTAATAAAGTGGGAAAGGGTTTGGTTTATATTATGTTGTTGTTAGCATACACTTACGAAACATTGGGATTTGAATGATATAGATTGGATTTTATATAAGTAAATCTTTTAAAATAACTTAGAGATACATATGCGTTAAGAAGTCTATTAAGTATGTCTACATTCTCTCTTCTCTATATTGATATGAGTTTTCAAACATTCTTAACTTTGTAAAAGAAGCAGATATATGCTCAGAAGTGTCTGATGTTTAGAGTTACTCCACAGTTTATGGCTCTTTTTCTTTCCGTTTGTAATTCATGATTGTCATAAAAAAGAATAACAAATAAATGTAGATTTGATGATGCATATAGCAAAAGCTAAACAGTAAGTTTGTTTGATATTAAAATTAAAATTATCGCACAATTTTTGAGAATCGCATCTGCCGTGATTTTCACTGGGAAATGCTCTAGAGAGAATTCCCCTTTGGATATGCGGTACGATGTGGCAGGCGACACAAATCATTGCCAACTTAATCAAATTAAATATTCGAGCCGTAAAAGTGGAAAATAAAAATGTTATCGACTGAGCGGGGAGCGTTGATGAATGGCAGGGGCCAAATCACAGACCAAGGGTGGCAAGAGAAACAATGAGAGAGAAAGAGAGAGAGAGAGAGAGAGAGAAAGGGAAAGATAGAGAGAGACCGAGCAAGCGAGAGAGAAGGAGCACGTTTGATATATTAATGATGAGACATTTGAATAAACTGTGAAACCGTAACATATTGTGTCAACCAGTTGGTAAAATTAAGAAGCTACAGGCATTAAGACAACTGTGGCATTCCCGTTAAGCTCTAAACCTTCAACATTTACTTAACTAATTGCAACGTTCTTTTAAATTTGCATAAATTAAAATCAACTCCATTTGCCACATAGAGACATCGGACGACTGTTGGCTTAAACTGGCTTTAGCGGGGGTGTTAAAGGGATAGAAATAGAAGAGAGAGAGAGAGAGAGAGAGAGTGAGAATGAGAGAAAGGTAAAAAGAGATAGACAGTTATAGATGGTTGGAAAAGCTAGTAAAAAGAAAAGTACTTCGATAGACAGTTTTCAATTTGCGTGAAAGGGTTTTTAAAGTTTCTAGGGAATCTATTGTATACGGTTTTCCAACCAGGCGGAGTCTATTAAGCTAAGTAGAGTGTTTATTAATATGTGCTTAGTGAACTAAGAACTTGAACCGGTTCGTGAACTTTATTTGGGAAATCTTTTTGACGACAGCTTGCGGCTCTTTGGAGTTTTCTTTATTTTATACTAATTATATAAATTAAAAATTCAAATTGTTACTGTTCAAAAATTGGAACTAGTTACAATTTTAAAAGTAATAGAGAGTCGATTTATAATCTGGTCTAGAATATATTAGATCTGAAAAGGGAAAACTTGTTGATATAAATAGTTCTGGCATCGAATCATTTCTTTTTGAGCAACTGTTCAATAAAGAAGACTTCCAAGTTGAACTGGTTTACATTATAACAAAATAATAATCTAAATGTAATTCTTAAAATCAACATTTAGTTAACGCTTTGGCACTTTACTTTATTTAATGTTCAATTGCTTTTGTGTAGAGTTAAAATTCTAATTCAGCTTAAACTAAAGAGCAAGCTACGTTGTACTCGACTCGTGGGTACTTCCCCAACTTGAAACTAACACTCAGCTGGACATTATTTACTGTTGCGATGTCCTTCTGAGTCTGGACGCAGACAGAACAGCGACACGACGGGGCATCAGTTGTGGGTTTCTGGTTCACCAAATTTCTGCACATGCCAACTTTTGACTTTTGACTACACCATCAACTAAGGGTGCAAAAGGTTGTGAAGCATTTGTTTATGACCAAAACATATGTAGTTGCCAGCTAAGGGGTATCTCAAGTACAATCAATTTGTCGGCTATCACGTATTAAGTTATGATTTCCTAACGAGAGTACAAGGACGTCTAATGTTCAATTTGTAAAGTAAACTGCGTTATGCTGTAGCATATAGCAATGATTTACTGTATACAGTAAACGCTAGCCTAACTCAATTATATAAAATGCGGAATGAAATGTGTTTAGTGGGCAAAAGCGTGACTGAGTCACAGACTGAGAAAGCCAGAGAAAAAGTAATCAAATTAAAATTCGAATAAAAAAAGGAAAAAAACAGAGGACGAGAGAACATGAGAAAGAGAGAGAGAGAAAAGCATAAGGTATCATTTTATGGACTTATATCAATTCTCAGACTTTTTATAGCCACGTAAGAGAAATAGCCCTAAAAGCAAAGCACAGCATAAAAGACGAAGCTAACCTGGTGCTCCTCTTCGTCCTGGCCTTGCGGTCCCAGGAGTGTCATTTTGATATGTGTCCGTCTGGCCTTGGTACTTGAAAAAGAGAGAGAGACGGTGAGAGAGGGAGAGGGAGAGAGAGAGAGCGGTTGGGGGTGGAACCCCTCAACTCGAGGGTGTTTTCATGGCAATAAATTACAAAATGAATTCAATTACTTGTCACGAATTTTTGTACCGATTTGCCAAATTGGGATGCTCATTTGTATTTATGTGCACTCGTCCTTTGGCTTCAGGTACGAGGAGTATGTCTTATGGCTCTATGTAAATTATTTACATACTTAAACGGAAGTCCGACAATTTGCGAAGGAAAAGGGGAAGCACAAACGGCTTGTGTTTACGCAAATAAAACAAATAAGCTGGCGCTAGACAAAAGAGAGCAGGAAAACACCCTGCAAAGTGAGTTAGCATTGAGTTTATTTACAATTTTTGACAGCAAATCATATAAAGCGGTTCTACTTATATAGAATTTGTATTTTTACTGATTTACAGGGTATATATGCGCGAGTATATATGGGGTAAAAGTGTAGAGCTTGTGTATTCAGAATTGTATGTACAATTTGTCAATTAATTAAATACTTTTTATACTTTGAAAAATATATCAAATGAGTTGAGCTTTCACTCTTTCACTTGTACTTCAACTGTGGAATCTAACTGCAGCAAACCATAAAGTTTTATAGCTATTTACGCACACACTCACAAACCTGCAAGCTCATATACACAAGATCCATTTGGACTCAGGCATGCTCAGCTGTTCTTGCACTTACGCACTCTCACTCATACCAAGACATGTGGATGGTAACTGCAGCTTATCGAATTCATCATCATATATTCATCAACTTGAACACAGAATCCACTACATATTGCATATCTTCCACACAATCTAATTCATATTGAGCTGTTAGAGTGTGGGATCTAGCTGCAGTAACAAACATACGATCCATTTGGTCTTATCATGCTCAGCTGCACTTGCATACGCACACGTTTAGTGCTTTCACTTCAAGCTCTCCTAACTTTGTCAATTGTAGATCTATTTTGACAAACAGAATCTTTCTGAACTCTAAATTTATCATCCACCTAATGGGGAAATTGTTGCAAAATGATGATAATAAATAGAACAAAATTTTAGAATGTTTCCTATTCCACGGGTAGATAATTTAAAAATGTCTTAAAAACTCAATAAGTATCAGTTTCAGAATCGATCTGCAGCACCTTATTGCTATTTTCAATGCTAACAGTTAAAATAAAGAAAATATCTCTGAGTTAATCATAACTTTAATCTATTTCAGGTATTTTACTAAGCAGCCGAAGTCCGCCGGTGGCAACTCCACTTGAACCATGTCGTGTGGCGCCCTATGTAAACCTAGCCACCATTCGGAGTACCAGCGCCTCCATAATGCCCACGTCTGGTGCTATAAGCAATGTGCAACAACAGTCTGGCAAAAATGGAGGCAATATGGTTGGCAGTCGCACTGCATCGCCGTCGGCTGTGGCAACTGCAGCTGCGGAGCATTTTACGGGCAGCGTTGCCGCAGCTGCTGCATTTTCGGCTTTTGATCCGGCAATAATATCTGCCGCAGCTCACCAGGTAAATATCATTATGTAAATTTAAAGAAATTACGAAATTTTACAGAATTTATTCATACATTTCAGTATGCGGCGGCAATAAGTAATCGAAGTAGACCCGCCGGGCTTTTTCCATTGCCACAGTATCCGCTTCATTTGGCCGCGTTTGCCGCCGCACATAAGAACTCCAGCATAGCAGATCTTCGTATGAAGGCTAAGAAACACTCCGAGTCTTTAGGCCTTGAAGCAGATATGGTTATTTAGTACATACTTTGCGCGATGACTTAGATGTAGGATAGATTAGAGTTGTCTATTTTATGACAATTTACTATTAAAATGAATTAATAAACGGAAAATCACAATAATTACATTTACCATAATATTAATAGATATGTACTATATGTTTCTCTAAATAAATGCTTAGTTGTCTTGTTTTTTAAATTTTACAAACTATCATAAAAAGGTTTGAAGAGAAAGAAGATGTATGACTTTTGACAACTTTCAGGTTTTTACTCTTTTTAATCAAATCACGCCAATATTTTCAAAACTTTTGCAACTGCAACTCTTTTATATTTCAAAATGTGAAACCAATAAGCTTTTTATTTTAAATTCTCCCGCTTAAGTAATGCACAAAGCTGATAAAAATACCAAAATGTAGAAATTAAGCCTGGTGGAGCAGCAAGAGTTTTCTGTTAAGCTGAGGAGTACTCTGTAATGTTATCTATATATACCTTAGCAGTATTATGTTAGCTCAATTACTTTACTATGTTTCTATATTTATTTTAGCAATTGCAAAATGCCGCTACCCCTTATTAATTTTATCTGAATCTAGAGCAAAGTTATAATTTGCTTGAATGCAGTGAATAATTAAAAAGAATTATGAAACAATATTAAGCAACTGTTATATATTTGTAATACTGTCCTTTACAAGCTTTACATTTTAATATAACAGTTTTTTGTAGGACTTCCCCAAAAGAGAGGGACTTGCGCCAGTGATATCTTAGTTTAATCGCGATGTATAGATATTAAAGCTTTGTTTTTTACGTTTTTACGGTTTCCAAAAATGTATAATAACATATTAATACTGAATATGCTTAAAATATAAGAAAGATCCGTTAAAAACTATGCTGGTATTACTTACATTTTATTTTGGTATCTTGGTTGCACAAATAAACGCGCGCATTTTAAAATTTTAATGAAACGAAAGTTTTACACTCATCTTTACTGTTTCTTTCTTACTTATATACCGATCTTAATGAAACTTTCAGCACTGCCTCTATATGATAATATTCAAAAACTAGTTAGGATAGAAGTGTCTATGTTTAGAAATGTGGCCAAAATTGTTTATTTGCAGAGTGATTTGCGTGGAAAGGAGTGAGGTAATGAAAATCTAACATACACTCGATCTGGATACCTCATTCAGGAATCCGCATCCAAAATTTGGCGTCTCTTGCTCTTTTAGTTGCTGAGATCGAAGCATTTCATACGGACGGACTTTTTTTCTGGTTGCAAAAATATTCATGAAGTGGCAACCGCGGATATATTTGATGGTTCAGTATTTTAGTCTTCGGAAGATACGGTCGCACTGCAACTTTCGCAGCGAAAAAATTTTATTTTTATTTATTGTTGGCTACAAATTTATTAATTTGTTATAATTAATTTAAAGAAGCGCAATGCTAAGATGCTTACGGTCGTTAACAGCTCTAAAGTTAAAGTGATAAACTTCGGGTTAATAAATAATTTCGTCGGTGCCGAAGATCCGATCTCCACATAAAGTATTGAAATGAACGTAGAGTGAAAAATAAAGAAGTGACGTTTGCAGTGTCTAGACTCTGGAGGTTGTTTTTTTTTTCTGTTTCGTGTGCTTGATTTGTAAGTTATTTTTCGTGATATTTTTTTGAACAGAAGAACTGTATGTGTATGCATGTTGAGTGGGTGTGTAAAGTGCAATTAATAGTTTCTTAAGCTTTGGAGTTTGACCTTTCATTCTCCTAACATCCGGGCTGCATATTTGTTGTTATGCTTGTAGCATTAAAACGGTAAAAGTCGTACTCGCCTGTTGCGCATCCGCGTCCTCAACGTCAAAAGAGGCGCAGGGGCTGAAATTGGGGTGTAGTCGTTGTTGCTTGCTCATTTTCATTCATTTGTTGCGTATGCGTATGCGTGTGTGTGTGTGTGTATGTGTGTGACTGTCTGTGGCTGCGAGTGTGTTGCCCACATATGAACATATATGCATACATATGTTTTGTTCATTACGTTTACTCCAATTGGTGCTGCTGCTTAGAAGGCAAACTTTCCTGCTCTCTCGCTCTCTTTTCATCTCTTTCTCTCTTCTACGTCAACCGATTTTGCTCTCTGCGATTGCACGTATTGCGTTAAATTAACGCTTTCTGCTTGGCTGACTCAATTAATTCTTTTGGTTTAGTTACTGTAGCCACTCTTTTATTTTTACAATAGATAGACGCACATACACACACACACACAAGCTTGCACATATGAGCATACAATTTTCGCAACAACAAACGTTACCGTTAATGGAGTCATTAGCCCCTTGAAAGCTCCACAAGTTTGAGACCAAGTTTTAAGCTTTGCTCCTCTTTGTACGTTAGCCGCAGTTCGTAGTCCGAGTTATACATTGTCTCTCTCTCTCCCAATCTCTGTTTCTGTTTGGCTGCTATTGTTGTTGTATTTAAATTTTATTTGTTCAATTGTGAAAATGGCGATTTCACAAACAAATTGTGAAAGTTTCATTTTCCACAGTCAAAATGTTGCACAGCCGTCAATTAATAATAATTAATTCAAAATAAAACTTTTTAATGAAGCAAAATATAAGCTGTATTTGGTTATATCTATCTGTATTAGGTTTTCTTATAAAAAGTAATTAAACCTGTATATAACACCATAAAAGGCAATTATAATGTTGCTTTTTTCTGTTAATAGTAAGGTTATATTTAAACATACGAGTGAACAGCTGATCTTCAGCATTTAAAACAATTTAAACAATTAAACTTCAACTTCAGTGTTTTAAATCAATTCAAACTTTAATCATACCTTCAGTGCACTACAATTTGAACTCAAGAATAAAGAATTTCAATATATTAAAACATTTGTTGAGTAAATTATAATTATATTCTACAATTTACCATTTAACAGCATTTGGAATACAGTTGCTAATTAGTGGAATGCTCTAATACAGTGATTTCTGAGAAATTTTAATCGCACGGCAAATATCGTATAGAGAATGGTTGCTTATCTAAACTAATATGTTGAATACCGTAAGAAATGTAAACTCCGTGTAATACAGCTTAATTTTTGTCGTATATTGAATATCGTTAGAATGTAGAGAAAGAATATCGTAAAAATATGGCACTTATATCGTATGTTGAATATCGTAAATATCTGTGTGTTTTAGTTTACTTTTGATAAGATACTTTTAACATCTGTAAAATGGTAAATTGTTGTATTGTCAGTTATCAATAACTTATAACGTATATTGAATATCGTTAGAATATGTCTGCGCAATGTATGTCTAGCTTACCAGGAAACTACAGCATATCTCATAGTCTAATAGCTAATATATATAATATCTTTCAGCTTAATTTAACTTATATCGTATGCTGAATATCGTAAAAAGATGTTGTGATGGCGAAAATGGCATCTGGTGACCTTTCGTTGACCAGCACAAGCAGTCAAGAGGGTGAGTAGACTCTCTCTCTCTCTCTCTCTCTCTCTCTCTCTCTCTCTCTCCAGAGAGGAGCCTCTGTGTAAAGGATACTTCAATTTCAATCAATTGCTTTCACTTTTTGCAGAAGAAAGTTCAGAGTATGTGGGCTACGATAGCACACTGCGACCGCCATCGAACTCCAGTGGCAGCACAACGGCTGCAAATATGGCCAACAACAATGGGCCAACAAAGGTGGTCAGTGGCGGCGTTGGAGTCGTGGGCGGAGTTGGAAGCGGCGGGGGCAATGCCAAGAAATACGACCTGTTGCAATCACAGTACGAGTCAGCGATGTTGGAGTTGACCACGCTGCGCTTACGACATTCGAATTCGGAGCGACGCTGTGATGAGCTGGCGACGCAGCTCAATCTCTACCAGGAGCACTATATGGCCGATCGGAATAAGTTCACGGACATTGTGGCCGAGAGTGCGCATCTGAAGCGGAAATTGATGCTGCTGGAGAATCAAAACCAGAACAATGGCAATGCTCCGGCTCCACAATCCTCGACAGCCGGCAGCAATTCGTTTTACTACGGTAAGATGCCGACTCCGTGTGATGGCAGCTGCAATGCCAGTGAGAAGTTGGCTGAGTTGAAGAAGGAACGGAATCTAATCGCCATGGAGCGGGAGAAGTACAAGAAATCGTACTTTGAGCTGGAGAAGGAGAGGAATTTCTATAGGGAACGCGGCGATGAGAATCAAACGCTAAAGATGCTGCTGTCCAAGGAGACAAAGCATGTGGTTTCCCTCACCGAGGAGCTGAATCAGCTGCTCTCCGAGAAGGACAATGTGCTGCAGGAGCATCAGAAGATGTCCGATGATCTGGCGTTGGCCAACAAAGAGATCGAGAGTCTCAAAAAGGATGAGCTGATGTACAAGACAGATCTGAAGTCGCTGCAATTGGCAAATGCGGAGCACAAGAAGCGTGATCTATTAAAGTCAAGGGAGAGCAGTTGGTCCAAGGAGTTCAACAACGACAGCAAGGAGGAGTTGGAGAAGCTGCGCAAGAGTCTCGACAAGGCACAGTCCGAGGTGGAGCGTGCCCTCCAAGATGCCGAGGAGGCGAAACGTGTACGCGACTGGGCAATCTCACAGCGTGAGAAGATCGTACAGGAGCGCGACTCAGTGAAGACGCTCTGTGATAATTTACGCAAGGAGCGTGACAAGGCCATCTCCGATCTGTTGATGGCCATACGTGACAGCGAGAAGATCAAGAAGCAAAAGGATGAGGCACAGAAGAAGATCGATGCCCTCAAAGAGCAGCTCGAGAGTCAAACGATAACCACAACCACAACAACCACGACGGCAACGCCAACGGACAACGCATCCCGTCGCAGCTTTCGCCTGAGCAGCTATGAGAGCGGCGAGGATCTGCTCGAGATTGAGCTGTGCAATTACCATGACGCCGATCTGGGAATCATACTCGACGACAGCAACAAACGGCAATTGGTTTGTGGTGTCACCAACAGTTCCCCGGCCTTCGGCAAGCTCAAGATCAACGATGTCATCTGCAAGGTGAATAATCTGGACTGTCTCGGTGTATCCAAGCGCATGGTTCTCGATGAGATCCGTGCCTGTGCACCACGTTGTCTGCTTCTCGTCTCCAGGACACGGCACAGCAAGCGGCATTCGTATGCCGTCCAATTGAAGACAAACAGCCGGGATGCCATCGGTCTGCAGCTGGACATGGGCGTCTTTATAGCCAAAATCGAGCCCAACTCGCTGGCCTTCTATGAGCCGGAGTTGGATGTGGGCGATCGTGTGTTGAGCATCAATAACAAGTCCATGGACTCACTGCAATCCATTGACGAGGTGATGCAGTTGCTCAACAGCGACACGGTTAATATATTCGCCCTGAAGTATGTGCCGGAACAGCAGCAGGATACGCATTGTCGGATGACAAGCTCATCGGCACAGACCGACAGCTCCATAGACTCCATGCAGCTGATGAACAGCAGCAGCGGCGTTGCAGGTGGCAGCGGGGGAGCTGGAACTGCAGGAGGAGGAGGAGGCGGTGGTGGGGGAAATAGCAGCGCCGCCAAGCATCCGTCCAAATTTGCGGACTTTCTGCGCAAGTTGAAGTTCAGTAAGCCGGGCACAGCCGACGATAGCTTTGAGCAGGAGCACGATGTGGCCATTGCGGCCCTGGACTCGGTGCTCAGTGAGAACAGCTCGGAGAAGAGCAAGGAGAATCTCTTCAAGCGGCACAAGCGCGGCAAAAAGGGCGAAAAGGAGGCCAAAAGCATGGGCACCTGGCCGCGCACCAACATCTCCCACGACAATCCAACGGGCACGATTGTCCAGCGCGGCGGCGAAAAGAAACGTGCTCTCATGTCGCTCTTCACCGCCGGTCCCATCAATGTGGACAAGGATGACGATGTCCCCGAGCAGGTGGAGTCGAAACCACAATTGCAATTGCAGGAGTTGCCGCCGCCGCCGTTGCCGCCGCAGTTAACGAAGCCACGCAATGTGAATGGCAGCGCCATCAAAACGCATCCCAATCGCAACTCCAATCCGGTTAGCAATGTCGTCGCCTCCGCCCTCTTTCAGCCTGGCAATGTGGGCGTCACCTATCCACGACACTCGCTCTATGGAACTGTGCCCACGCCGCCAGAGGATAAACAGCAGCAGCAGCAGCAGCTGCAGCAGCAGATGCTGCAACGTCCAGCGCCTCTGATGGGCGCCAATGCACGCGTCAAGTTGCATGCCCAGGATCGTTCCGCCCGTTTCCATAATCCGCATCGATTCTCCCTGAATATACCGCCAAGTGGTGGGGACTTCTATCAGCCCAAGACCAGTGGCCAGCAGGCGGAGCGTCAGGCGGTGCCAGCGGTGGCCGCAGGCGAGTTTCCCACTCGGAAACAGCAAATGTTTGACATGTTTCAACAGCCAGCTCCACCGCCACCGCTGCCCAAGGTGAATGCCATGTTTATGCCGTTGCATCCGCCACCCAGGATATCCGGAGGCAGTGGCTCGGCAGGCTCTGGCTCTGGCGGTCCCGTCGATGTCATATCGCTGAAGTCACAGAACTCCATTGAGTCCATGCTGTCGGCAAAGAGTCCGCCCATCAGCGAGTGTAATGTGTACCCCAAGAGGAGTGTGCCTCCCATGCCGCCCAAGCATGTGCCCAAATACCCCAGCGATAGCGAGAGCATTGGCTCGGGCATCCTCGTGTCAGCTGGACACAATTATCTGCCACCTCATCAGGCATATATGGCAATGGCCGGCAATCGGCATACCCAGCTCTTTCCCAGCTTTCCGCCCAGCAGTCATGGACGCTACATGCGACGATCAAGTCCGCTGACGTTGCCTTCCCCGCCGCCAACCACGATGACGACGATGGCAACAGCGCAGGCAACGCCGCCCACGCAGCTGGAGAGCAATAGCAATAGCAGCACCATTGGCATACCAACAGATCTGGAGTTTGTGCCCGGCCAGCATTCGCAGCATCCACAGCATCCACATCCGCATCCACATCCACATCCACATCCACATGGCCTTCCGCACATGCAGCACCCGCCCTACATCGATTATGGCCAACAGCAGTCGCAGCATTATCCATATAATAGTTTGGCTGGCGTAGCCGGTCCTGGCAATGGGGTCATCTATGAGGGCGGCACCTTTCCGCGCAAGAAAGACAATCAACGCCTACGCATTCCGTCCAATCCCAGCGTGGCCAGCAATCGACAGAACAGCAGCAGTCTGGTGAAGAACAGTTCCGGTTCGATAGATCATCATTATGCCACCGGAACGTGCAGCAACTCCGGCCACACCGGTGCTGCACCCATTTCCCTGATGAGCTCCAGCTATGCGGCGAATGTGAGCAGCATCAACGGTGCCGGCGGCGGCGGTGGCGGCAGTGGCCGAGGCTCCCCCATGCCACAGGTGCACGTCGAAGTGCTTAGCCACGGCAGCGGGCCAAGTGGCAGCGGGAAACGCTGCTCGAATGTGGCGACGGATTTTCTATGCCCTGGAGACCTTAGAAGAGTCACGATCGATAAGCGCGACAAGTCGCTCGGCATTACCATACAGTGCAACAACAATGGCGGCGGTATTTTTGTGTCCACAGTGGCCGACAAGAGTACCGCAATGCGTGCCGGTCTCCAGGTGGGCGATCAACTCTTGGAAGTCTGTGGCATCAACATGCGTGCTGCCACCAATGAAATAGCCGCCAATGTGCTGCGCCAGTGCGGTGACTCCTTCACAATGCTGGTGCAGTACAATCCAGAAAGTAAGTACAGCACTCACTCGCTATGATGCAACTGAACGCACTCGGGTCGCACTTACTGGGGAAAAGGCGATCGTTTTTAGGACTATGTAGCTATCTCGAGATTATGTCAGTTAGCAGATAGAGCAAATCAATTTATACCCAGTATACAAGAGTATTATAACTAGTGGCAATGTGTGTAACATGCAGAAGGAATTCTCTCCTACTCTATAAAGTATATCTATTCTTGATCAGATCAACAAGCTGAGTCGGTATAGACATGCCAGTCCGTTCCCCTGTGCGTCTGTTCCTCTGTCTGCAAGTCGATGTTACTTTTGCTGCAGGTGAACGGTTTATAATATAAATGAGAATCTATACAGCCTGAAAATCTCACAGATTAAGCATTTCCTACTCTTTTACATGCCTATAAATAGACAATAGTACAGGGTATTATACTGTCGCGTATGCTCGCCTGTTTAGCTTGCTTTAATGAACACCCCTGCATTCCCCTTTGCAGAATTTCAGTCAACTGAATACGAGGGCATACACAACCTGGAACCAGAATCTCCACTCAATCATTCGGGCTCGCCAACGCCCCGCAATTCCCCGCGTCCGCCGGCGCGAAGTGTGCAAGCGGCGCTGCCGTTGCAGCCACTGTCCTTGCTGCCATCGGCGGCAACTGTGACACGGGCACCGCTCTCGCATCAGTCGATCAAGGATCAGAGTTTTACGGACAGCCTGGAGAATCAGTCGGATATAAGCAGCAGCCAGGATATGCCATCCTCAGCGGCAACAACCACAACGACAACCGCCTCGGCCACCTCCACGGTATATGACGATGATGCGAAGCCCACGCTGCCACCAGCGCCTGCTACAGTGCCTGCAGAGTGTAAGTGTGCCAGTCTCGAAGAGGGAACTACGTTCCACATCTATTCAACTCATGTTTCCCCTTGCAGCACTCCGCTTTGTCACGCTTCACATGGACAAGTCTAAGAATCTGGGCATTAAGCTGTTTGGCGGCAACAAGGTGGGCATCTATGTGCACGACGTGGCGCCCGGCTCGCCCTCGGATGACGCCGGCATACGCAAGGGTGATCTCATACTGGAGTACAATGGCGTTGATTTGAGTGGCGTCACCGCCGAGCAGGCTGCGAATGAGATCTCCAAGCTCACCGACACAGTCACCATGCTGGTGCAGAATAAGTTACAAAGTGAGTGGAACGATTACCAATCTCAATCTCAATCCAAATTCTAAATGATGTTTCCATTCCTTTGCAGCCCTCAAGCAAATTAAGGATAAGCCTGGAGATTCGTTCTATGTGCGCGTGGGGTTTGATCGCCTTGGTGAACTGAACGAGGATGATTTGCGCTTTGTTAAGGATGAGGTGCTCTACGTGGACAATACGGTCTTCAATGGCACATTTGGTCTGTGGCGCGCCTGGAAACTGGATGCCATGGGGCATCGCAAGGAGTGCGGCATTATACCAAGTCAAATGAAGTGAGTATGATGAGATTACTAGCTATCCCTTGACTGAACAAGTTGCTGCTCTTTCAGGGTGGAGGAGGAGCTGCGTTCGGGCGAGGTTGTCGACTGTGATACGGGCACTGCGCGTCGTGGCAGCACCTCGGCGCGTCGTTCATTCTTTCGTCGAAAGAAGAATCAACGCAGCTCGTCACGCGACTCCACGGAAATAGCGAGCTTCAGCAACACGCAACTGAGCTTCTTTCCCGACTCGGGCATCCTCAACGACGATGGCGGCGTCATGAGCTACCAGCGTGTGGAGCTGCTCGATTGTATGTATTTCTGATCTTCGTAAAGTCACAATTTAATTGTATTCGTTCTCTCAGCTCCCATTCGTCGTCCTGTGCTTATCATTGGGCCGCTTTCGGAGTGCTTAATGGATCGCTTGAAAATGGATTTCTCCAATTTGTTTAAACTGTGCGATGTAACGGCCATGGACTGCTCACAGGAGGCCATGGAGGAGGGCCTCAAGGAGAACATATTCGTGGACTATCGTCGACGCGGCAACAAGTTCGAATGCACCACAGTCGAGGCCATCAGCAACGCGTGCAAGAATGTGAGTTGTCACTGTAGTAATGCGACTTTCAAGCGGAATATTAATGTTAAACTGTTGTAGGATCGACGCCACTGCATCCTGGACGTGTCGATCTCTGCCGTGGAGCGACTGCAACGCCTACAAATCTATCCGATTGTGCTGCTCTTGCGCTTCAAGTCGGCAAAGCAGATACGCGACATACGCGACTTTGGCACCGACAAAATATCAGCCAAGGCGGCCAAGGAGATGTACGAGCGTGCGCTCAAGCTGGAGTTTGACTACAAGCAGTACATATCAGGTGAGTTGGCTATATTCCTTTGGCTATAAACTCTTTAATAACTTGTTTTTTGTATTCATTATAGCTGTCATACCTGGCGTCAGCATCAAGCACATGTGCACACAGATCAAGGATGCCGTCGATAAGGAACAGGACAAGCTGCTCTGGGTGCCCGTTACGAATGGCTAGCACAAGCATCTTTAGTTTTTAGTTATCATTAAAGAACAGAGTATGGCGATAGATACCCCACACACACACACACAATGGGTATCGCAGCGCATTCATCAATATCAATTATCAATATTATTATTAACGTTCTGTATTCGCTTCACTCAGCGCAGAGTATTCAATTGTCGTCTATGCTACAGCACATTATTATGTTTTGTTAGTTGCATTTAAGGCGCCTTTCTTTGTCTCAATGTTGCATTGTGTCTTGTCTCTATTAATTTATATATCAAATATAGTTGTCATCGCTTGTCTGTGTGAGAGTTTCAGAAATTCTCAATAAATTTAACGCGTACATTTATTCTAAATACTGTTTTAAACGTTTTCAACATCAACATAATTGTTATTTATTCCAAATGTTAATTGTGGCAATATTTCAAGAATATTTTCGAAATTTGCAAATTATCAAGTTGGTTGTCGTCATGCAACATTAAACATATTAAACTTTATTCGATGAACAGAATGTGTATTGAACAATAAATGCTATTAATTTTACAAATATCTTAGCCTTAAATTATAAATGTAAAAACTGCGAAAAATGCAAAAGCACGAAATGCCTTCAGCAATAATTAATCAATTAACTAAAACACACACACACACACACATACACAACAGAAACACATGCAGAAGTTATGTAAACGTATTAAATACATTAAATTCTATTTTTACATATTTATGTAAGCATTTTATATACAACAATAACAACTAAACGTATATACTATATATTAATAATATATATATATATAAATAATATTGTATAAATATTATTATTTTTGCAATAAATATGTATTTTTTCCAAATTGTTTATGCATTTTATTTACAATATCTATAAATAATTTAATTGTTTATGGCCACAGTTGCGTCATTTTGCAATGGAAATGTTTATTAACTAATATTATTTATTAAACGCAGCTGCCACGAATTCGTTTAATAAATATTTCAAGGTACATTCGCTCTTTAAGATTGTCGCTGGGTAAGACATTGTGCTCAACTATATTTACAATAACACAATGGCTTTTCTTTAATTATATTAAATTAAAACAAAGAGGGGCAATTCCCCTTGCTGTTGAACTACATCTAGGAGAACTTAAGAACTTGTAGCTGGATTAAGAAACGGTGCAAGCTAGAGAATGAAGTGAATCTCTAGGCTTTCGCGGGAGTGGAGTAGTATCTGAGTTTCGGGAAGGGTGGACAGTTCATATTAGGAACACGGAATTTGGACAGCAGCTTAGTCATACTTCTAATTTGTCGAGGATTACCCCGACGCACTAGAACACGCTGCCTAGGAATGGCGTATGTAACTAGATAAGTCACACGGGGGAATCTGCTTCTAAGATTCCGATTCAGCTTATTTGTTCCTCCGCTTGGGAGAAAGCTTAAGCATGCACAATTCCTAGATTCTCCTCTCCTGGAATGCTGAAAGAGGACTCTATCTTGTTCTAGCTCTTTATATTCCAATTTCTCAGTTAGAGTTGACTTAATCGACTGTCTAAGTTTTCTATGCAAGTTTCCTGGTTAGGATTAAATTCAATATCTCTCTAAAATCTTTTGGGAAATCAATTTCAATCACCGTAGCTTAGTTTAGATAACATTTCCGCAGTTCTCCTATGAAAGTTCTCAACTTATTAAATAATTGTTAAGCAAAAGTCAAAAAGATGATTACTTCAGTACTTGATGTGAGCCTATTCGCTATACACTATGATTACTGTACACATACAAGGGACTAGGACTGTCCAAAGCCTCAATCTGATGAGCTCATCCAAAATGGGGAACGTGGTGGCACACGAGTGTGGGAGACTAACCCTCAAAGAAGTCGAACTCATCACGTGGCCTATACCATTGATCTGTGGCATGTTCGTAGATGGCACGTTGCACCTCCGCCTCGGCAGCTCCGATGGGATCAGCAGGCGGGGACTGTGCGGGTGCATCGAAGCTGCTATCGGAGCGTGGACTCCTCGATGTGGCACGAAAATCCATGGGTATGTTGTAGCACTTGCAGATGCAGCTGGAGGGAAAGCGAAACCAGTCGGAGAAGATGCCGCGGCATTCGTTGTGGGGATCGTAGGCCAGGAGACGATGGAGTCGATACTGTTGCTCACAACGACAGCCGTCGCGGCAGAACATCTGCTTGAACTCATGGGTGCACTTCTCCCAGTGCACGTACTGCTCGAAGGGATAGAGATTGAGCAGGGCCAGCACCTCGCCGCGTGTGTTGTTCGCCCAGAAGGGGGCAACCACTTCGTCCTTCACAGGACAAGCATTGCTGTAGGAGAAAGGGACGTCCAAGAAGTGGATAGTGAAAAGGAAAATAGGGAGACAATCTTCCCATACTTACACCCCTCGCATGTTGCTGCTCACCGCCATCGGTTCCTGTTTCATGGCGTCCTGAAACAGTTGTCCTCCCTCCCGCAAGAGCCCCGCCTTGGTGGAGCTCATGGGTGGTGCTGCTGTGGTGCTGGTGGTCAGCGGACGCCTCTGTTTGTCCGAACTCAAGGCCGTAAAGGTGGATGAGAAGAGCGAGGCAAAGCTGACGGGTGTGGTGCTGCCCAGGGTTGTCTTGGTTGCATTTCGTCGTGGAAATAGAGCGGCTGTGGTGGTGTTAGTGGTGCTGCCACTGCTGATGGCTGCTGCAGTTGCTCCTGTTGCCGTTGCGGTTGTTGTGGTGGCCTTTGGGGCTGCCTTAGCTGCAGTTGTTGCCGTGGGCGTGGCACTCTTGCGACTGGGCATCGCGGTGGTGCGCTTCGATGCCACAGTGGTGGCTTTCACCACTGTGGCAATCGTTGCGGGAACAGCTGCAATGCTCAAATTGCGTAGGCTTCCCTCAACTCCCTGTGAAACTGCTCCCAGTTGTGGGGAGTCAATGATTTGTATGTTGTCCCCTGAGCCAGCTCTCACTGTGGGCTGTGGGCGAGTGGTAGTGCTGGTGGTGGTGGTGCTGCTGCCTGGCAGCTCATACACGCTGTTCGACTCCAAACTGGGCTGCTCATGCTCACGCTCCGACTCGGACTCCCCCTCCGACTCCAGCTCCCTCTCCGGCTCTGCAACTGCAACAGGTGGCGGTGCAACTGTTGTCGTTGAGCTCGTTGAACTCGGCGTGGGTGCCGTTGTGGTGGTTGTCGTCGTCGACGCTGTGGTTGTGGTGGACACTGGCCGAAAATGTGGCTCCATAAGCACATCGTTCCCTTTGTAGCTGCCAAAGTCATCCCGATCGCCGTCCCTGCCATGCAACATGTACTTGGCGCCACGCGGCATCTTTGAGTAACGATCGGCCGCATCCTCCATGTCCTCGACATCGGCCACCTCATTGTTCTGTATCTCATCTCGCAGTATGGAAATGTGCTTCACATCCCCATACATGCGCTTCATCAGACCCTGATTCTCGTGCACGAATCGACGTACCGCGTGCCATGGATAAATGGAGCCAGGCAGATGACAGAAGGGTTGCTTGGCCAGGTCGCAGGGTATGGCCGCCAGCATCTGGGCACGTCCACGTCTGGACATTTTGCCATTTGGACTGCAAGAGTTCGCCGAGTCGAAGCCAAAGTTGGCTGTGCTGTCGGAGAAATCCAGGAGAGATACGAACAGTAGAAGTATCAGAGCATTGTACTGAAAGAGAGATATAGACATAGAAATAGGTGTAAATATATAAAAAGAGATACTGAATTAAATAAGGAGATAAATATTGAGATATAAGAGATAGTTATAATACTTATTAATAAATGTATACAACTTTAGAAAGAGATAAAGATATGTACGATTAGATTAATATATAGTTATTGAGTTAGCTGTGCATATATTTAAAGATAGATATAAAAAATATGCAGATAAATATATTAAAAGATGTAGATATAGAAATAGATTAAGATCAATTTCTTTCATAGTAACAGAGAATTAAAATAAACCGAGCAGGAATAGTTTCTAATAGTAGAAAAAGATCTATGGATCCATCCTTCGGACAGCTGGACTCTATGTCTAGACAGATTGTTGCAACAATCTAAACTGTCTATAATTAATATAAGTTTAAGATACCAAATAATATATGTTTACATTTTACGCCAAAATGCTACATTCGTAAACTATATTATATAAATTTAGTTCGTTTAATTGCAACAATAATGTTTATAAATGTATATTAATATATTACTTGAAGTTGCTGTTAAATAAGTAAATATATCTAATAAAATAAATATAATAAAGATATATTTAACAATAGACAAATAGACAAATAGTTAGATAAATAGTATATTACATATTAAAACATAAGAAAAATAAATAAACAAATGAATCAGTTTAATATTTAATTCATATATATTACAAATTTACCTACATTTATTTCAACAATAATATTTTTAAATGTTCTCTATTTATTATTCGGAAAATAATATGCTTCAGTTTATGTTAAATAAATAAATAAATAAATAAACTAATGCATCAAGATCATATACAAATTAAATTAATACGAATATACAAATAATAAATAAATAAGTAAATACAATTTTAATTCATACATAAAAATAAATATTAAACTTTATAACTAATTCAATTTATTAATTAATAAACATAAAATTAATTTAAATTAATAAATTAAATAAATAAATGAATAAATAAATGTATAAATAAATAAATAAATCAAAAAATAAATAAATAAATAAATGAAATAAATAAATGAATAAATAATCAAATCAATAAATCAACAAATAATTAAATAAATACATATTTAAATAAATAATTAATCCAATAAATATGTAAATAAATAAATAAGTAATAATTAAATAAATAAACAAGTGAATATTTATAATAATACATTAATAAATAAGTTAATAAGTTAATTAATATTCAAACACATAAATACAGATATTGTTAAAGCTCTTTATTTATCACTAATTTATCTGCTTTCAATTAAGACTGCTGCATTAATTAAAGGGATGCAAGAGTTAACAGTCGGTGGCAACTCGCAGATGAGCAAATGTCGTGAGCTGCAGCTGCAACGATTGTTAATGTTGGAATAGCAGAGAGAATGGAAATGGGAATGCGAATGGGAGCTGGAGAATGGAGAATTGGAGAATGGAGAAGGAGACTGGCTGCAGTTGGCAGTTGTTGGCTCTCACTCGGGCAAACAATTTGTCGCCAGCGTGACGAGGCAGAAAACATGGAAAATAAAATAAAAAATAGAAATACACAAAAGCGGGACGGCCAAAACAAACGTCAGACACTTGGCTAATGGCTAATGCTGCTCCCACTCTCTCACTCTCAATCTCTTGTCAGTGCTGCTCACTCGCACAAACTATCGCTGTCTCTGTCGCTTAATGAACCGGCATAAAATCAAATTTTACTTTCACGCTGCGGCAACTGCACAATCACAAGTCATGAGGATGATCGATGTGCATTTGCATGCGGCTAAAGCGAGAGGCAAAGAGCGACGAGAGAGAGAGATGGAGAATGGCCGCAATTACCTTGCTGCACATGTGTGTGTGTGCGTGTGTGTGTGGGGCGACCACCGGGCATCGGCGAACCGTCACAAAGTGAAATGCAGAGAGCAATTAAAAGCGAAATGGGTTAACCAAGTAAAAGTAAATTGCGGCACAGGCAATGTAAAAGTGCCTCCGATCGTCAACCGATCCAGTGCCAACAACCAAACCACCAAACCACCAAACCACTAAACCACCACACCACCAAAACGAGCCACCGATTCGAGTGGCCCTTTCCAACTTTCCTTTTCGGTTGCACAATCGAACCACAACGCAACCAAGGAGCACATGCTACACACTGAGCCCCAATAAGTCCATACTCGCACCTTCCCCAGGCCCCCAAAACGTGACTGCAGCGCAGTCTGCTCTCTGTGCCGCTCTCCCTCTCTCTTTCTCTCGTTGAACTGGTTTGCTTTCGGGCTCCCAAATTTGATATCAATTTAGTTATCATTTGGTCTTGCAAGTTTACGTTTATTTTTATAGTTTTGCATGATTCACCTTCATTGCGTCGCTCCTCGATGTTGAAAAGAAAGTGTTAAGCTCACATCGAGGTGTAAGCTGATGTGCGAGTGTATGTATCGTGTGTGTGTGTGTGTGTGTGTGTGTATGTGTGTGTGTTTATTTAACCAACTCACAATGATTAGATAATGCTGCGCAACCCCGATATGGATTTGTAAATCTAGGAAATTTACCATTTATTCATTAGCATCTGTAACTACAGTGTGACTTGCCTAGGGCGAATTAAACCTACGAATTTATGCAACTATTAAGAATATAAAATTTGCTTTTATTTATTGAAAATATAAAGAGCATAAATTCACTTGGGAAGTGACTCCCAAAATACTTTAAATGGTAACGATTAGCAGGGAAATTTAAGTTTAATTATAATTTGTAATTTCATAGAAATTAACTTGGAAAAGTGATAAAGATATATTTGTTTTTTGCTCGAAAAGTTAATAAATAAATAACAAGTAAACTTGGTTGAGTTGCAAGCTTATTTATTTGCATAATATAATATGCCACAATCAACATCAACTAATCTAAAGTAAAGCAACAATAAATCTTTAAGATAATATAATATTTTCTCTTCTAAAATTCACCTAGAAAATTGAAGACATTTAGTTTAGAAAATAAATAATAAATATATAAAAAGAACTTTAAATACTATTATAGTGTTTATACTTGCATCCAAGAATATATATAATAAATATAAATAAAAGGGTTAATATAGCATTATACTTTTCAAATGTTTATCTAATCTAATCCCACCAATCTTTACACATAGCCCCAGATACACGAACTCGAGACACTTCGGTTTCCATTCGACTCAACACTTCATTAAAAGCATTAGGAGCACTCAAGTGCTGAGCGCTGTGATTACAATTAAGGTGGCCATTATGTCGATGTGGATAAGGCGCCGTGGGGTAAAAGTGAACCGCAGAATGGAGGATGAGACAACGAATGACTTAGGCAACGAACTTGCTTTCAAACCAATTTTTTTTGTTTTGTTTCGTTTTTTTTTTGTGTACAGAATCGAATCAGGTCAAAGCAAAGCAAACCGCACAACCTGAAATGGAAAGCAAAATTACTTTCGCTTTGTTTGGCGCCAAGATCAACGCGATCTATATCCACATATACAAATATATAGTGTATATGACAAATAAAAAATAAATAAATGATGATTATGATGAAGACAATTAAATTGTGACACGGGCAGCGCTGCGGGGCGTGTGAGTCGATACGATTCATATGGAGTGTCATATTTCTTGGTAAGTCTAGAAAAAGCCATAAGGAAATTGGAGCAGCTGTCGGTCTGGCTGTCTGTCTGTCTGCCTGTCTGTCTGTATGTTTGTCCGGCAGGCGGCTGTCAACATAGAAGCAACAAATCAATATGTCCAATGTCCAAATGGGCATTAAGTCAACTTGCATCGAGGAAGACATTTGTCACTCAGCAGCGTTGCGTCGCGTCGCGTCGCAGCTGTTGCAAGTTAGCAACACTTTTAATGTGTCAGTGCGACTTTCTATGAAGTGCGCAAACGCAGAACCATAGAACCACAGCAGCACCACTTGACCGTCTGATTGGCCAGCTGACCAGTCGCATATGTCTATGTTGTCTATGTCTTCATTTCCTAAATACTCCACACTCACACACACAGACACTCGCAGTGCTGCTGTCGTGCAACATGTGGTGCTGCCATGTGGTGCTGGCGGTGCAGCATAGAATGAATTATTTATCAATTCAATTGGCAACTGCAAATGAAGTTGATGTTACATTTAACCAAATTTGGTTTTGCTTCTTTGCCGTTTCTGTGCTTGCTAATTGCCATTCATGCCAGCCAGCAGCAGCAGTAGCAGCAGCAGCAGCCGTAGCCGTAGCAGCAGCAGCAGCTGGTGAAACTTGCGACGCGACCCAAAAAAAGAAAAAAAGACTTTGGCGACTAACTTGACATGCAAGTCCATGCAAATATGTTAGTCTGAAGTTCGTACTTCCAAGTGCTCAAATAATGCATATTCATTGGTATTGTTTGGGCCAAAACAAAAAAAAACAAGTCAGGAAGCTACAGTCGGGGTACGACTGTGGGAGACTCTGAACTACAGCACGAGTTTTTGCATTTGTCATATATATATATATATATATATACGAATTTCTAAAGAAATTTGGTTATTGCTTTCTCTTGAATTCTCAACATTTTCTGACAAATATGGCAAAATTAATATTATATGTATATATAAAATAAAAGTAATTAATTTATAGTTATTAAAAAATGTATTTTGGAATTGTCAGCAGTGGGATTCGAACTCGCGCCTTTGCGGCGTTTCTTGTTGTTGTTGTTCTAACTAAAGCAATTTTGGCCGCAGAGGTGCCATGAACCTGCTGATCATTCATTCCTTAATATCTTCTATTTTTATGAACCGATCGTGCTTAAAAATTTTCAGAAAACGTCCGAAATAGGACATCCTCCATATGTGCCAAATCTGAATTAAATCTAAAGTCGGTAGCTTCAGTAATACGTTTCGATTCGATTTCGATTTGCGGGGGCGGAAGGGGGCGTGGCAAAAATCTAAAACAAACTTGATCTGCCTGCAAACAATACACGTGTTGTCACCAAATTTGGTTACTGTAGCTCTTATAGTCTCTGAGATCTAGGTGTTCATACAGACGGACAGACGGACAGTCGGACAGACGGACAGACGGACATGGCTATATCGTCTCGGCTGTTGACGCTGATCAAGAATATATATACTTTATAGGGTCTGCCACGCCTCCTTCTGCCTGTTACGCACATTTCGCTTTCGTCAAACCTAATAGACTGTGAACTTTTAGTTCAGAGTCTAAAAAGACTGATTGTTAAGTCAAGTCTCGGGTTTCACTTGTCCACAGCTCACCGGAAAAAGACAGACCAAAATCGCAGCAACTTTTTTCCCAATTTGGTAACTGATTTTGTTTATCGTTTTTCTCTTCAACAATTTAAATTCAGTTGCCGGCTCAAAACTCACACAACGAACAAATCGTTACCAGCCGGCAGGCGCCTCGAAGAAAGTGAAATTTTTTTTTCTTATTTTATCTTTAATTTCGTATCACAACAACAAAACCAACAGCTGAGTTTTTTATTCGTGTTTTTTTTCGCTTTGTTTATGCCATTTGATAGCGTATGTTTATGAATGTGTGTGTTGCATTTACACAGCTATTAATATGCACAAAGCGCTGAATGATTTCGATCGTTTATCGATTTCAACACATGTTGCAAGCAGTTGCCACTGGAACTCAATTGTTAGTCAAAGTCGAAGACGCACTTAAATGGTGTTTTCATTTTCATTTTGTTAAATGTGTTGTGGCTGGAATGTGTGTGCAACTTGACATTAATATTAACTGTAGGCATACTCTCTGGCCTCGCTTCTATTAGATGCTAAAATGGTTCAGATATAACTTGACTAATTATCCATCTAACTGTAACGATCTCTATCTCTATATTTTCATTTATGACAACTAAAAGTAGCAACAACTTTCGGAAAAATGTTTTCTTTTTGTATTCTGATATATACCCTATATATTAATTGAATTGTATAAATCTAATTATATTTATTCTTTTATAGAAAGAGTTTCTTTCTAATCCTTCTAAATAGAGTATTCTCTGAGTCTATTTATTTTATTTGATTTTTTAAATTACAAGTATTATTAATATACAAGAGTTGATTTAAATTTCAAAGAATTCATTTGCTATATGTTTATTATATTATTATTTCTATAAAGTTATATTTAAAATCTTATATTTTAAAGCACATATATTCCGTGTTCGATTTATGCAAATTAGTTTCTCAATTTTAAAATAAACTCTGTCAGTTTACCATTTAGTTGTAATCTGTCTATTACAAACAAATAAACAAATTATTTATACGACTCAGAATTATTCCATAAAGAAAACTCATTAGTTTACAAACAACACCTTCCAATTTAAAACATAAATAAAACATAAGCTGATATTAGTTAATTTCTCAGATGGTCGTCTTAACTTAATTGTTTCTAACAATCGATAATAAGCGATTCCATTGAAGCGAGCTTTAACGGATACACAGACAGTCAGACAGTGGGTCAAGACTTTGGTATTATGTGATGATAGTTAACACTCTCGTTGGCATTTACCGTTATTAGTTTTGTCATTCGCAATCCGGCAATTCGCCTATCCATTTTCGTAAGCTCCATTGTTTACTTTCACTCGGTTTGACACACTCGCACAGGCAGACGCACACACGCGGAAAGCGATCAATGCAAAAATGGGCAAATAGAAATTTCGTCAAAGGATTTCGCAATATCGCACTTGGTGTTTTGGGGTTTTTTTCTTTTTAAGAAGGGGCCTCGGCCCCTTAACGCTGTCTACTTTAATAGAGAGGCTAGCAGTTTGGGTCTATTGGCAGTGTGGATCACACGTATTCGGTTCAAATATTGAGTTCGATATCGATTTTTTATTAATATTCACATAACTGTAACACGTCGAAATATTCATATTTTCATTTAGCAAAGTTTTCAGTGACTTTTTCAGTTGTCTGTCCCGCTGGGCTTTCAGGCGTACACAAAAACGACAACAAGAACGGACCCCAAAGCCCAAGCCGAAAAATCAAATCACGTTTACACGCTTCGCACTCACGTTTGCAACTGCGGCGAGAGCTACGGCACAGCGCTACAGAGCCAGAGCCAGAGGCAGAGCCACAGCTAAAACGCAGCAATAACGACGGCGGCGTCGACAGCAACCTCAGCCTCAGCACCCCGCTCTCAACCCACAACCAGGGCTCACGACAGAGACAGAGAGACGGCTGGCCGAATGGATCAACTGCGGCGCAAGCGAAAACGCTTTTTATACTCTCTTCACACACTTTTTAAGGGTATACTGGAGTTTGTGAGTGTACGCAAGTCTTATAAGTACATGTATATACACTTAAAAATGTGCTTAATTGATTTCAGATTTATTGAATAATATAAATACACTATTTTCTAAGCAATAAATCGAAATAAGTTAGAGCTTTGGCTTCCTACAGCTATTTGGCATTCTACAGGGAAGCTGCTGGCCGACTATTCTTGACAAGTTTAAACTTACTTGTTATTTTTACGGCTCTTCAAAGTCTTTTTTTGCGTTTTGCAGGAAAACTTTTTCTTATTTATTATTCGAAGCGTTAGCGTCGGGCGTCCACAGCAAAAACACAAGCATTGAAAAACGAGCAAGCGCAGCAGCAACAACAGCGATGCAAAAAGTACAACAAAAGCAAACCGCAAACACAAAAAGCGCCACACGCAACGACACGACGATGAGAGAGCAAAGCGCAGAAAACGAAGTTGAAGATGGTTTTCCGAGACGAAACGAAGGCACGATTTTGCTTCTGTTGCTGTTGTCGCTGTCGCTGATGCTTCTGCAGTTGCTGCGTGTTGTTGTTGTTGAGTTGCGCTGCCGGCGGGAAGTGGGAGAGCGTCGCAAAGCAGCGAAGACGATGACGATGACGCCTGCTTAGTAGGTCAGTAGTGGCCTTTAACTTTGTTGCTGCTGTGGAAGTTGTTGATATTGTAGTTGCTCTTGCTGATGTTGATGTTGTTGATGCTTTGTTGCGTTGCATGTTTGTTACTTGTATGTAAACAGTGAAAACTTGACTCTGTAGTCTGCTTTTTCTGTAAAGCGTAAATTACGCTGCCTGTCGATAGATACAGCTGTTTCTAAAGAACCATTTAAAAAGATTAATTTTATTAAATTGATATCAATTTTTATATTTATATCTTATATATTTATATCTCACATTATTCAGAGTTCACTCTAAGCTTGACCCCTTGTCACAAACTGCGTAGATATGTTACAACTTACCAGAAACCAAAAATTTAATTGCCTTAGTGCATCTTACATATTCTCATGACTTTTCCTTGTTCTTCTCCATCCCATTCCGCCCTCGGCGCGATGACAGGTAAATGATTTGTTTTTTATTAACCCATAACTCGGTGAGGTACTCGGAGAAGTCAGAGACCATTTCTATTGAGTTAATCTCTGCGTCGCATGTCAATGACTTCCGCCGAGGCAGAGCGAGAGCAGGCGAGTTGAACCACGCCAAATGCATGTTGTGGTGCAAGCGTAATCCATGAACCGCTCAGTTGTTGCTGAACTGCAGAAGAGCCACAGACAACGCTTGGGTGGGTGGTCTCTGACACACTCTCTCTGTCCGCCTCTTTGTTACTCCTTTTCTTGCATTTCAATTTAGAGTTTTCTTTTTTCGCTTCTTTTCCGAATTTTTTGTTAGTTTGTCTTGTTTTGTAGACCCGCAAACTGGATGTAAGTTTCCTGTTGTTTTGTTTGTTTGCAGTAAATTGCGAAATAAATACAAATGTGCAACAATTGTGGCTGTATTGGCTTGGAAGTTGCCATACCACTTAAATGTGCCCTAAAGCGGGTAGACTTGTTTGTAAAAGTGAAGCTTGCAGATATTTTTATCGTAGATTCTGGTTGAAAGATTTAGATTGCTCTTGCTTTATGTGAAACAATACAGGGTGTCTCCTCGTCGAGTTAGGGAATTACCTATTTTTGGCTGTGAGTTAACCTTATTGATTTTTGAGGTAAAGTAAGTGAAAGTGTAAAAATAATAATAATAATAATAAGGCTTAGCTGGCATTGGGATATTAAGGTGGCTCTTCAAATGTTTCAGCTTGAAAGCATATAAGATTATCTTTTCGGTTTGAAAGACTTTACCCTCTTCTCTGTCAAACAATTCACTTAACGTGGGAACATGCGATATAGATTGTCTGAAATAATTTACTATTTCTCAATTCTATTACTAAATTTGAATTATATAGTTGTGATAAAAAGGTCTTTAGTTATAATGAGAAAAGTATATATTAAACGTATGCAATAAGAACAATTCCATTAGTGGCCATAACCTGTTTACAGTTTCTCAGCAGGTGGAACGGTTTTAACTCACAATTACAGTGACAATATGAACGTCTCGACGACGATGTCGAAGTCGACGCCGAATTGTCTGAGGCAAGCTGAGATTGTGCTTCTAGGCGAGATGAAAGTGCGCCACTGGTTGGTTTGCTTCCCATGCAACTGCAACTCAAGTTCATTAGCGTCATCATTGCGAGCATCGTGTAACTGGTCGGGGAGCGGAAAGTGCGTGAGTAGCTTACAAGAAGTTGTGTAGACCGTCTGACAGACAGATAATATGTTTTAAATTTTAGCAAACAGACAAATAAATGTTCTACTTTCACCAGCTTAACAACTGTAGACGCAGACGAACAGCAGTGAGACACTATTTGATTAGTGAGAACTTTAAAAGGCACAAATTGGGATATAAAATACAACAAAAATACAATTTTGAAAACAAAATTCAAATAATGCGTGCAAAAATAAAACAATTTAGATTTATTCCACATTTAAATATTCAAATTTATTTAACGGAAATGTAGTGTGTGTTGGACAAAAGTCAGCTTGCTATAGCAGTCAGCTGTGAAGTGTGACGCAATTGTATCTGCCCACTGTCGATATTTTTGCTATCGAATTTTAACGATGTTTTCGTGTCTTAAACATGTATGTGAGAAAATAAACAAAATATATATAAAGAATATAATAAAATAAAGTTGAGTTATTATTACATAAGAGAATATATCTTATTGTCCCCTTTTTTTTAAGAATATATATACGTACCACCCCTTATATTATATATATAAACTGTCAAATTATCGATAATAAATTTATTTTGAGGCAACAATAAAATCATATAAATATCGATAATAATAGTCGTGATTAATAGCAACATCAAAACAATTTGTAATTGAAAATGGATTTTACTGATAAAATGGATCTGGAAAATGAACGTGTGCTAAAGCTGATATTCCCAGATGGTGTTCCAGGTATTGTTAGGGTACATATTTCTCCAAGAACTGCGAAAATCATTATTCTATTGTGTTATAAAGATAATCTGCGTGGCAATCCGGAACTGGACAACTATTTGGCCAAGTTGGGTACGTGCAAAGTGGAGCAACTAAAGAAGGAACAGACAAGATTAGCAGATGAAACCAAACGCATATTGGAACAAACGCAAGAGTTGGCCATTTCCAATTACAAAACTTTTATTACAACGGCGGAGAATTCACGTTCGATTTTCAATGAGTTTCAAAAGGCAGAGGACCAGGTTGACACGTTGATAAGTAAACTGCCCACGTTTAGCGGCAAGTGTGAGCAGTTTCTCAAGGATTCAGCGGAGTTGACCGAACAACGTCGCCTGAACAGCACAACGCTGCATAAGAATGCACAGCTATTGGAAATACTCGAGTTGCCGCAGCTGATGGAGCGTTGCATACGCGAGGGTCGCTATGAGGAGGCGCTGGAACTGGCCAGCTATGTGCAGAGACTGGGCCAGCATCAGGGACACCTTATACCCGTGGTGAATGTGAGTGTGAGCTTTGTTTTATGATATATTTTCTGCTAAAACGATTTGATTCTTCAGAGCATTGTCCGCTCCGTAGAGGCTTTGTGGCATACGATGCTTGTGCAGCTGGTGGCACAGTTGCGCATGGATCTGCAGCTGCCCAAGTGCCTGCAGATCGTTGGCTATCTGCGTCGCATGCAGGCTTTTGGCGACAATGAGCTGAAATTGAAGTTTTTACAAGCGCGCGATGCTTGGCTGACGTCATGCCTGGAGGCTATTCCAACAAAAGATTGTAAGTTGACACTATGTTAACTTAGAGCCCATTCCAAACGTTTCACTTTCAGCTCAACAGCATTTGACCAAGACGATCGAAATCACGCGCATTAATTTATTCAACATTATCACACAGTATCGCTCCATATTTCCGGAAGAGGAAAATGTGGGCAAGTCGACGCCATTGAAGCCGCTGCAAGGCGTCAACTGCAATGGGGATCGCTTGTTTCAGGCCTGGCTGCATAACAAGGTAAGTGTGTATATATATCTATTAGGATATTTCAATTCATTGAGTCTCCAATTCTAGATCAATGGTTTCCTCTTGACTCTCGAAACGGATTTGGAACGCGGAGTGAGCTCAATTGAAACGGTGCTAGGACAATGCATGTACTTTGGCTTATCCTTCAGCAGGGTTGGTGCTGATTTCAGAGCTTTAATTGCGCCTATCTTTGTCCGTGTGATAAGTCAGAAGTTCGAGTCGAGCATTGCACAAGTGAATGAGCATTTTGAGCAGGAGCTGGACAAGTTTACACTCATCAATAAGGTGACATTGCACAGCCGCAAGCAACTCGACACCGCAGCCCTGTCATCCAGTGAACAGAAGACGGAATCTTACGCTCCTCCCGAGACATTGCTTGACTTTTATCCGCTTGCCGCCTTGTGTAATGGTTATCTAAATGCATTGAATGAGTTGCGTCTTTGCGCACCCTTCGCTGTGGCCACCGAAGTCACCAACAGCCTGCAGCAGTCGCTGCAATTGGTGGCCCAACGTGTGCTCGCCTTCTATCGCCAGGAACAGCAGGCATTCACTGGTAATGAACGCGAGACATTCGTTAAACTGTGCTCCTGCCTCGCCTATGACCTCGTTCCCTACGTGCAACGCTGCATTCATGGCGTCTTTCCGCCTCAATCGATTACCGTGCACCTTGGCATTAGCTTGCTGCAACTGGAGCAACAGCAGCTCACGTTCTTGCAACAGCAACAAATTCTGGAGCCCTTAAAGCATCTTTTGCCCACGAAAGTTCTCATCCAGCCATCGCCAGTTCCAGCTGTGGAGCCAACAAATGTCCCTATTGCAGCAGAGGGCTGAGAGATCCAGTTGCATCCCCTCCAAAGTAATAGTTGTATTCCAAACATTAACTTATATGCATATATAATACTTATTTAATTTTGTTTTACATATTATATTGTTTTACAATAGAACACAAATTGAGCGGGTGTGACTTGAATATACCCAGTAATTCAACTACATTTTGTTGGTTTTAATGAAATGTAAAATGAGGGAGAGAAAAGGCTCTGAGGGACAGTTCTTACGAACTTTCTCTTGTTGGGAGAGCTGCATCCATACATGCGGGAGTGAAAGAGTGAGCAGCTCAGCGAGCGGTGGGAGAACATTGCAGCGCTTATTCTTTGGAGTGTCCATATGGCTGTGAGAAAGCTCTCGATTAAAAGAGCTGTAGTTAAACTGAGAGTAAACATGTGAATGTAAAAGAAGACATCTGGACTAAAACATTTGATGATAAAATAATATATTAAGAAAAGAGACATACTTATTCAAAATGTAAACGAATCGATATTCTTCATTGTTAAATTTAGTAGAAGATCGCGTAACCTAGAATAAATGAAATTAAATAAATGAATCAAATTAAATTTAGGTAAAGAAATTAAGTAAAGGAGAGTAAGTTAAAGTAAAAGTAAAAAAGGGGACATTTTTGACGCCAGGTTCCAATCCAATGTTTATAATAATCATGAACCTTGTCATACATTTGGTATACACTATATGCGAGATAGCATTATCTCTCCGTCGCATGTCAATGACTTCCTTCAAGGCAGAGCGAGAGCAGGAGAGTTGAACCACGCATGTTGTGGTGCAAGCGTAATCCATGAACCGCTCAGTGGAAGTTGCCATACCACTTAAATGTGCCCTAAAGCGGGCAGACTTGTTTGTAAAAGCGAAGCTTGCAGGTATTTTTATCTTCACTTACCAAGTTTCTAAATGAGCATGGGATATAGATTGTCAGAAATAATTTACTATTCCTCAATTCTATTACTAAATTTGAATTATATAGTTGTGATAAAAATGTCTTCAGTTATATTGACAAAAGTATATATTATACGTATGCTTCTAGGCGAGATGAAAGTGCGCCGCCACTGATTGGTTTGCTTCCCATGCAACTGCAATTCAAGGGAGCGGAAAGAAATTTGTGGCCCAACGTGTGCTTGCCTTGTATCGCCAGGAACAGCAGGCATTCACTGTGCTCCTGCCTCGCCTATGACCTCGTTCCCTACGTGCAACGCTGCATTCATGGCGTCTTTCCGCCCCAATCGATTACCGTGCACCTTGGCATTAGCTTGCTGCAACTGGAGCAACAGCAGCTCACGTTCTTGCAACAGCAACCGATTCTGGAGCCCTTGAAGCATCTTTTGCCCACAAAAGTACTCATCCAGCCATCGCCAGTTCACCTGTGGACCCAGCAAATGTTCCTACAAAGTCATAGCTGTATTCCAATCATTAACTTATATGCATGAATATACCCATTAAGTCAACAACAACATTTTGTTGGTTTTAAAAAAAGGCTCTGGGAGAAAGACAGTTCTTTCGAATCTTCTCTTGCATTTCGTATCCACTATATGCGTGTGTGCGTGTGTGTGATTTGTTGAGAGAGCTGCATCCATGGATGCGCGAGTGAAAGAGTGAGCAGCTCAGCGATCGGTGGGAGAACATTGCAGCGATTATTCTTAGGAGTGTCTATATGGGCGTGAGAAGGCTCTCAGCTAGAAGTGCTCGCTGAAAATATATTCCAGAAAGGAGATAGTATAAATACAGCATCACTCTGTCAGAATATTTCAGTTGAACTTGCAGGTTGGCTCTGTTTGGAGCAGGGAATAAGTGGAATAGAGTTGGATTCGGGACTCATTATTAGTATCTTTGACATAATAAAGAGTGTTTAATATTTTAAATACTTCACGGAGTAACTTATTATTGTGTTCTGTTAACCTTTTCTCTGAGTTTGCCTATATAAGGCGATCAAATATAGTCGCAGATCATTCAGAATTTCAGAATGAAAATAGTTACAGTTCTGTTACTCACTGTTGTGGTTCTCTATGCGGCCCAATCAGTGATTGCGAAGCCCAGCTGTACCGGTACATGCCCAACTCGCTATGAACCTGTTTGTGGCAGGATCTTACGTGGTGGAAGGCTCATATATTGTACTTTCAACAATGATTGCCTTCTTAATAATCACTTGTGCAAAAAAAATGAATGTAAGTTAAACAACTTTATAAACTTTAACTGGTTGTCCTAATTAATAATTTATATTTACAGCATGGAATTGGAGACGCGGTATATGCCCCAGGAAGTCCAGTGAACAAGACTGTAGTTAAACTGAGAATAAACATGTGAATGTAAAAAAATCAAGAAATGGACATATACAAAAAGATATCTGGAGTTAAGCATTTTATTATAAAATAATATATTAATAAAAGTGACATACTAATTCAAAATGTAAACGAATCGATATTCTTCATTGTTTAATTTAGTAGAAGATCGCGTAACCTCGAATTAATGAAATTAAACAAATTAATAAAATTCAGTTTAGCTAAAGAAACTACGTAAAGGAGAGTAAGCTAAAGTTAAAGTAAAAAAGGGGACATTTTTGATGGCAGGTTCCAATCCAATGTTTATAATAATCATGAACCTTGTCATACATTTGGTATACACTATATGCGAGATAGCATTATCTCTCCGTCGCATGTCAATGACTTCCTTCAAGGCAGAGCGAGAGCAGGAGAGTTGAACCACGCATGTTGTGGTGCAAGCGTAATCCATGAACCGCTCAGTGGATTCTCAACTGCAGAATTGCGAAATAAACACAAATGTGCAACAATTATGTGTATATTCGCTGGAATACATTGGAAGTTGCCATACCACTTAAATGTGCCCTAAAGCGGGCAGACTTGTTTATAAAAGCGAAGCTTGCAGGTATTTTTATCTTCATTTCTGGTAGATAGATTTAGATTGCTCTTGCTCTATGTGAAACTAGTTAGGGAATTACCTATGACGGCAACTCAAGTTCATAAGCGTCATCATTGCGAGCATCCTGTAATTGGTCGGGGAGCGGAAAGTGCGTGCGTAGCTTTCAAGAAGTTGTGTAGACCGCTTGACAGACAGATAATATGTTTTACATTTTAGCAAACAGACAAATAAATGTTCTACTTTCACCAGCTTAACAACTGTAGACGCAGACGAACAGCAGTGAGATACTATTTGATTAGTGAGAACTTCAAAAGCCACAATTGGGATATTAAATAAAACAAAAATACAATTTTGAAAACAAAATTCAAATAATGCCTGCAAAAATAAAACAATTTAGATGTATTCCACATTTAAATATTCAAATTTATTATTATTATTATTTATTGAAAGTTAACAATGAATTATTAACCTACATGGCGATGAGCACTAGCTGCCAGGGCTATCAGCTCGTATATTCAAATTTATTTAACGGAAATGTAGTATGTGACTGACAAAATTCAGCTTGCTATAGCAGTCAGCTGTGGAGTGTGACGTACTTGTATCTGCGCGCAGTCGATATTTTTGTTATCGAATTTTAACGATGTTTTCGTGTCTTAAACATGTATATGACAAAATAAATAATTCTATTAGGTATATTAAAAAACAAACTTGAGGTTTTATTACATGAGTGAATAGTTCTTATTGCCCCTTTTTTGTAAGAATAAATATACGTACCACCCCTTCTTATACTATATAAAAATGGTCATATTATCGATAATAAATTTATTTTGAAGCAACAATAATACATATAAATCGATAATAATGTCGTTATTAAAAGCAACATCAAAACAATTTGTAATTAAAGATGGATTTTCCTGATAAAATAGAACTGGAAAATGAACAGCGAAGTTGACAGCACAACGCCTGAACAGCACAACGCTGCATAAGAATGCACAGCTATTGGAAATACTCGAGTTGCCGCAGCTGATGGAGCGTTGCATACGCGAGGGTCGCTATGAGGAGGCGCTGGAACTGGCCAGCTATGTGCGGAGACTGGGCCAGCATCAGGGACACCTTATACCCGTGGTGAATGTGAGTGTGAGCTTTGTTTTATGATATATTTTCTGCTAAAACGATTTGATTCTCAGCGGTGACTATATGGGTGTGTAGGTGTGATATATTAGAAGAGCTCGCCCGAGTTGGCATATACAGTGGAGTACAAATACAGCATCCATATGGCAGAATGAAAGCGAAATAGGATTCGATTACATGGTAAGCTCCTTATTTAACGCTCTGTTATGTATATTGTAAGAAACAAAAAGCTGTATGCAGTGTAGAAAAAAGAAAAATGAATTGGAGTAAGAACAATGCGAATATATTTCTTATTCGGTGTTAAATATAGTCTTTTTCAGCGCATGATAATTAGTAACAAAATTTTAGCTTTTGTTTTAAACTATTATTCAAAATTAAATGAATATTCATTGTTAATAAGCAGTATAATAATCAGTTAACTACTTAAGGAGTTTTTTGCAATTTCTTCCATTGTTTTGTTAATCTTTTGTTTGAGTTTCCCTCGAAACGCATATATAAAGTGATGAAGTATCCTTGTAGATCAGACAGAATTTCAATATGAAGCTAGTTACAATACTGTTGTTTACTGTCGTGGTCCTCTATGTGGCCAATTCAGTAAACGCTCAACGTGATAAGACTAGTAGGCCTGGAAGAGCGACAGCTAGACCTGGCAGGGTGACAGTTAGGCCGGGAGGATCTGGCAGAGCAACTACTCCCACAAGAACTGCTAGAATCACGAGACGTCCGAGACCTACAAGAAGGCGCACCACAAGACGCACCACCAGACGTACAACCAGGCGTACAACCTGGCGTACAACCAGACGCACCACAAGACGAACTACCAGAAGACCTAGCTGCGACGACTCATGCCCAGCCGATGTTCAGCCTGTTTGTGGCACGGTCTTTCGTCGTGGAAGGTTCATCAATTGTAATTTCAGCAATCAATGCCAATTAGATAATCACAGTTGCAGAAGAAGAGAAGGTGATTACAACAAGTTTACAAACTTCAACTGAATATCATAATTAATAATTCTTATTTACAGTGTGGAGGTCGACTATTGGAAGATGCCCACAAAAGTCCAGCAACAGGGATTGCAGCTAATTGCAATAACACACATATATAGAAGACTTTTGAAATACCACATCATCTGCTAAACAAGAGGATGAGTTGAGCGCTCTCGGCTGTATGATATCCTGTACCAGTTTCTGTAAAAATAAAAGTATTTTAATAATAAAATTGCACATATTTCATTATGTTAAAATATGGATGAATATAGAAATATGCAATATGCAGCATATGTATTATGTACTTGCATATATGTACAAATAGAGTATATACAGGGTTGATCTAAAGTCTTTAAACGACGATCTGTTTCTTGCAAAGTTCCACTAAATAAGCAAATTGAGGATGTTTATGGGAGTGGGGTGTACAAGAATGTGTTCCTGGCTCACAGTTTGATCAGAAGCGAATGAAAGAAGTATCGGAAAAGATAACTGTATTATGTTAAAAGTAGAGCGCATGTGAACTGTTGCCTCTCAGTTATTAAAAGTATTTAAACACCTGCTAAATAATATACATATCGCATACGTACTGTCACATTTATGCTGAACATTTTAACAAATTCATAAACATTTCTTTATAAGGGAAATTAAAATTGCTGAGATCGATGAGTTTTGACAACTCACACACAAATATATATTCTTTATAGGGATTGCCACGACCACCTTCATGCTCAAAGTTAATTTATCACTATAAGTATATTATAATACTTTCCATAAATTCATATATATAAACATAAGCATATTAAATTGAGCGGGCTTCAAATCGAGCTGCAGGTGGGAGGGAGATGTAGCACATTTTAAATCCAAGCTAAACAACAAACGCTCATCAAATGTGAAAGAAGGAGAGAGAGAAAGCTCTGCTGAGAGCAGCCAGATTGTAGTCTCGCAAGCCTTCTGCTACAGTTGGCATCCACTTTATGCTTGTGTGCATGCGTGTGACCAGTTAGCATCCACACATGCGCGGGCATTTGAGAGAGCAGCTGAGAGCTCAGAACGAGAGGACTGCAGTGATTACACAGATCGCTGAAGTTAGCATCCACAATGGTCTTTATGATAAAATGGAAACCACAATGTAAGGAGTATAAATACAGCATGAATGTATCAGTTGAACTTGTCGATCTCGCAGTTCAGAGTTAGAAAGTATTTAAATGGAGTTGGATTTGTTTTTTATTTGGGGAACTATTTAGTATTACAAATTATATAATTGCCCCATTGTCATATATTATACTGTATAAGTGTAAAAAGAAGCCTATATTTATTATTAAGGAGTATTTAATATATTAGGACACAAAAGCTGTTCACATTTAAGTAAATTGCCTTATTTTAGTTACTAAATTCGGGATTTAATAGTTTTATAATATTGTCTTACTTATACCATTGAAACTTTCGCAAAAATAAAGCCTTTGTTTTTAAGTAGTTCATACAGTTGTCTACTGACAGTCCTTTGTAATTTCATAAATTGTTTCATTAATCTTTTGTCCGAGTTTTTATCGATTTTTGTATATAAGGCGATGAATTATCGCAGTAGAATCAAGGAGAAGTTCAGTATGAAACTAGTAACAGTTCTCTTGTTCTTTGTCGTGGTCCTCTACGTGGCTAATTCAGTGAATGCCCAACGTGGCAGGCCTGGAAGACCGCCAGGCAGACCTGGAAGGCCGCCTGGTAGACCTGGAAGACCACCAGGCAGACCTGGAAGACCACCAGGCAGACCTACTAGACCTGTTAGGACTACCAGACGTACCAGAGCTACCACGAGAAGGACTACAAGACGTGTCACACGGCGGACAACCAGGCGTACTACAAGACGTACTACTAGGAGAACCCGCTGCATAGATATATGCCCAACTAATGTTGATCCTGTCTGCGGTACAGTCGTTCGTCGTGGAAGGGTCATCAATTGTAATTTCAGCAATTCATGCCGACTCCTTTATCACAGTTGCAGAAAGCGTGAAGGTAAATACAACAAAATTAACAATTAAATTTATTATAATAAATAATTCTTTGTTACAGTGTGGGTACCAACTAGAGGTAACTGTGCCCAAAAGTCCAACAGAAGGGACTGCAGCTAAGCTGAAAACACACACTTGAAAATAAAAGAAATGGACATAAACGAGATGACATCGAGAATACAAAATTATAAGATATATATACATATTATAAAAAGAATATAAAATAAATATAAAAAAATATTACTTAATTCAGATATATATGTTGTGTTTTATTACTAACCATTAACAATTAATTCACTGATTGTTCCTCAAATAGACCCAGCAGACTTCAACGATCATTTATTTAGCAAAGAAGACTTTAGACTTAGCAACAAATTTTGGGATTGTTAAAATGTTGACCATTATACTTCAGAAAAAACAAGGCTTACAATAATGAAAGTTAGGTTTTCTGTTCTTTTACAAACTGACTACTCTATAAATATCTTCTGAATAAAAAATTCAAGGTCTTTGTTTTACTTTAATTGTTTCGCAAACTGATTTGTTAACCACTCTCCAAGTGGACTATATAAACTGATATATAACCAGAGCTTACCAGAGAATAGGCAGAGTTTCCCATATCTGTTCGATCAATATGAAATTCATTACTGTTCTGCTGCTGTTGGCTGTGCTGCTATGTGTGGCAAGCTCGGTGAACGCTCAACGTGGAGGACGACCTCCTCGTAATAGAGTTCGTAGACCGACAAGACGTGCCTGCATTAATATTAACTGCCCGGTTAACAATGATCCTGTTTGTGGTACCGCCAGACGTAGAGGAAGGGTAATCAATTGTAATTTCAGCAATCAATGTCTATTCAACAATCACAAATGCAGAAAGCCAAGATCAGAATGTAAGTATAAAATTATAAAACAAATTAAACTGATTAATCAAATGAAGACTTTCATTTTGACAGCATGGACATCTAGAAGGGGAAACTGTGGTCAGAAGTCCAGCAACAGATTCTGTGTCTAATCCGTTATAACAATAAATGAATATTAAAAAAACTGAAATTCGAATATTTAAATCTCTTTGTAAATAAGTAAAGTTTATTTTAAAATTAAAACAAATAAATGGTTTATGGATTTAAATGGATTGCTTAAACGTGTTTAATGCTTGCAGTTGTTTCTATTTCTGGATTGTCAGCGCTTATTTATCAAAAAACAAAGTGAAAACCCTTTAAATGCATTCAATAAAAGTATTTTTATTCAGGTTATTCTTTATATTGTTTCCTTGATTATATTTTTAGGCTTTTAATGCGCATTGCCTATATAAACTCTTGAATATTATTTCAGTAGTGCTATCAATATGAAATTAATTACTGCTCTACTTCCTCTTATCGCTTTCATGTTGATGATTGACCTAATGAGTGCCCAGCGTTGCAACAGGGTCTGTCCAGCCCAGTTGGATCCAGTTTGTGGCAGCACCAGGCGTCTCAGAGGAAGAGTCAATTGCAACTTTAGGAATCAGTGTGCTCTCGATATTCACAGTTGCAACAAGCGGGAGAGTAAGTCAATCATTTGCGAGGCGTTCAACATCTTTGATTTATCTCATTCGTAGATTGGACTTCAAGAAAGGGGCTCTGTGCTTCGACTTCCCATCGTAGAAACTGCCGTTAAGCTGATAAATAAATGCACGCAAAATGATGAAAACTATAGACTTATGGATACTACGTAAAATTAATAAATAAACTAATAATAATATTAATAAAATAATGCTTTTGTCACAGTATGAAGCAGTCCAAGTTTAATCTGATTGACAACTTTTCTATTTATAACTTGTATTTCAAATAAAATGTATATATTAATTGTTTATTGATTACCTCTAATATATCTTTTTATATATTAAATTTAAATTAAAATAATTAACTCTACTAAAGATGCATTATTTTATTTTTTTTAACTGATAGAAATATTAAGGAATAATACATATATATCAAATAAATAGTAAGTTTATAATATATGAAGTACATACAACACATTATATCCGTTTTTAAACATTTTAAATGATATTTAATAAACTGAAACATTATTAAATAAAGATATTTGCAGCTTCATTAATTTCCGACAAATGTATTTCTTAAATATTGGGAATAAATGTATAGCAATGGAGGGAAATGTAGTTAAAGCTCATAGTGGGAAAAGGCTTTTATTTGGTCTCTGTCCTTATACGCAAATCCAATTGGAATGGGAAATTTGAAATTTGAATTTTAAAATTCCCTTGTAAAATTCCCTAAAAGATAATCACGATTTGTGCTGAAATACTACTTAAAAAGATACCATAATAAGCTGTTGGCGACTTCTTCTAAACTCTATTTAGATAAGGAAAGATAAGTAATAAAATGTAAAGTAATTAATGCCTAAATAAATAACTCATTTAAATAATGAATCAATTATGAATTCAATTTAAACAAAGAACATTTCTGTGCTATAAAACAAACTTGCTGAACAAGTTGCTGAACCCACAGCCTAGACACATATTTAAATGCAGAAACTTGCTAGTTTACAAGCGACTAAACCCGCGATTGGGCACAAAGGCCATCAACTGGAGGGGTAGGGCATAGGGTGTCGGGGAGAGATTGGTACAGTTTTTGTTGGGGCCATGTTGAGGCCGCGTGAGTGCAATAATATTTTTACGCCAGTGCGCGAACGATCAAAAAGCGGCTCGCTGCGGTTTTGGAACCGCCAAAGCCAAAATGGGGGGAGTGAGAGTTAGAAGGAAGGCAGGGTGTGTGCTAGAGAGGGAGGGAGGGAGGGAGGTAGGCTGATAGGAGATACAGTGCAGTAGCTAACGCGTCGACATGGCAGGTCAGATTGAGTGCGGTTAGAGTGGAGGCCCAAGCGGGGCTAGGGGCATCGGGGTGGGCTAGGGGCACCGTTTATAAGCAATTTCGCGAACAATGACTAAATTTCGAGAAAGCCGTGCGAGTATTTTTCTTTGTTGTTGCTTTCGGCCGAATCCTGAATCCCGAATGCGATGCACTGTGCTGAAAATTGGAAAACATGGCAACTGAATGGACAAGGACCTGGGGAATGGTCATGTGCATGTGCATGTGAGTGTGAATGTGCATGTGAGTGTGCATGTGAATGTCGATGTGGATGCGGCATCGTTCGGCTTATCGTTCAACGTCAGAGGCACGGACGCATTGGCGACCACCACGTGGGCCTTTGTGGGATGCGTTTTGGGCGTTTTCTGTATTTTTAAGTCCACCACTAAATACAAACGAAAGCACTCAAGCACAAGTTGGTCACGATTGGGGAACTAACCACGGACCGGACAACGGGTAAAATGGGCAAGCGTTGCAAACGGGACAGCTGTGCCACCTTTTGGGGCAACGGCAACGGCAACGACAACAGCAAAAGCAAAAGCAAAAGCGGCCTACAAATGGAAGTTGGGATTTTGATTGCGAATCGAAATAGATTTTGTGGTATTTGGAAAGCAGTGCGAAACAACCAACGACTCAGTCACTGCGACTGTGTGTGTGTGTGTGTGTATGTGTGTGTCTGTGTGTGTGTATTCATTTGTTACTTTGGTGCAGCATGGACAACATTGCGTATACGCGTTTTGTTCGTTTGTTGATTGATTGAGAGTAGCGGCTGCAAAAGCAGTTACTAGGCAGTTGATGGCAAGGTGTATGTAAAACGGGGAATGGGGAAAAAGGGGGGTCTTTTACACGCTCGATGGTTTCGTTTTGAAAACTGTTCGTTTATTTTGCAATTTGCATTGACGTGCGACCATCTCCCCGTCTCCCATATCCCCTGCTGTGACTTGTATTCCATATGGTCATGTTTTTGCTGTACCTTTTCAATTTCCCAGCAAGTTTATCTGTTAACCAGAAAAGCCGATTTTCCACCAACGGCAAATTGCGCTGAATATGAATCAAATGTTTGGTTAAGCTACACATTTGATTCATATTCAGCGCAATTTGCCTTTGATTGAAAATTCAACTGAAGAGAGAAAACCCAATCAATTTGGAGATGCAATTCATATTTGGATAGCAATCTTTAATTTTATTATATATTGTAACTTTCTAATTTATAGACAAATGGACAACATATAATTGATATTACTTCTTTCCTATGAAACATAATTTATTAATTAAGTAGTTTTATAATTTAAAATCAATTGAAATGTTTGTGTTATGGTATTTGTTTCTATATACTAGTATAATATATTTAAAATACAGTTTAACTCATTCGAATTGCTAAGAATACATTTTTGTAAGGAAATGTGCATTCAAATATACTTCTTTCCCTGATATAAGTTCCATTTACTCATAAAACTTCGTTGATATAATTATCTATGATGATTATTCTTGCTATTCTTAATAAAACTAATGATTTTGAATTATAAGTAGTTAATTATATAAAAGTATATACTAATAATATATACTAATAAATGTAATTGGAATCAATATTCATTTGCTAGTTTTCTACGAATATGAACTAACATCGTTGCCTAAACAAGAACGAACAAGGCAGCACTATAAGCAGAGACATAAACGAAGAGAAAATAGCACGGCGAATTCACTCACAGGCGAATTGGCAAAGTCAATTGAGAGCGTAAAAAAAGCTCTGCGTGGGAGACGCCGTACAGCGAATTGCAGTTCGGCCTTTGATGTGAATCGTTATGAGAGAGAACATCAACTCACACGGCGAAAGACGAAGAATTCAGTTTCATTATACAATTACAATAATTAATATCGTTATTCAATAAATCAACTTAAATTATCTTTAATTATGAGTATAGTTATTATAACTAACTTAACTGCTTTAAGTTATATTAACTTCATGGCTCATTTCTCATCCCTAAAGCAAATTGAATAAGAATTAATTTTAATTCAATAAGTCAGTAAAAATATTCCAAAGAGTACTACAACTGCACTTTAAATTCTACTCATTATTATTTAAACTTATATAAAGGCATTTTACAGCTAAGAAGTAAAATTATAAATAGAAAATATTTCTCTTATTAATATTTATTTTTAAAATGTTAAACAATTTCATTTCGGAGTAAATAAAGCGGAATTAGAAAGTGAGATTGTAACTAGAGATGGCTCAATCTCAAGCCCAAGAATTGATTCAAGAACATTCAAGAATAGCTAACAGTTTATCAGACTATCTATCTAGCTAACTAACTATTTATCTGTCCATCCAACTATCGTAACATGTTTGTAAGCAATCAAATTTGGTATGTGGGCTCTGATTATAGTCTCGCATCGAGTATATAAGATGGCGAGTGTAACTATGTGTGTGGGAGTGTGTGTGGGAGTGTGTGTGTGTACTCGTATTTAACGCTCTAAATGAAAATAAATTCAAGTCCGTGCTCGTCTGTCTGTGCAGTGTGTTAACCCCCCCGCCACCTACCCTACCCCACCTTTTGGGCTCATTTGGAGAACTGGCTCGAACGCTGGCCATGGCTCGGACTGTGGCTCATTGTATGGCGGCTAATTTATTGGGATAATTGCCAAATGAGCAAATGGGGAGTTTTATTACACCAGGTTCAGAAATGATGAGCCAAGCAGAAAACTGCCCGGCAATTCGCAACTGTCCACTGTTAGTTGCTGCCTCTCTGCCCTCCTGCACACTTCCCCCACTTTGGCAGAGAAATTGCGAGCCACCCCCAATGCAGAGCTGAGCTGGACACTGAATGAGGCACACTGACTAATTCACACTCCCTGCCACTCATTCTGCTTCTCCTGCCATTACGATTACTATTTCTGTTTCGATTCCTTTTGCTTTTTAATTGTAATTTCTAAATGACATTATCTGCGATGTGCGAGGGTTGGCATACAATAATTACAGGGTATCAGCGCCATGTAGACGCAGCAATGTGTATAAAATTGAATTTATCACTTAACGAATGGAAGAGTGCGTAATTTGCACTGCTGGGAAAACTCGGAAAACTGGGAAAAGCTGGGAAAAACTGTGAAAAACTGGGAAAAACAGTTGCGATAGACACGCTTCAATGCTGTGAAGATTCAATTTGGATACATTTACTTAGACGTTATGCAAAATTATAGCCACAACGCATTGAATGCTGCTTTTGGGGCTGCTCAACGAGTTGGAAAATACCCAGGGATTTGGGTTTGGATTTGGATTACAGAATTGCTGAATGTATGGGAAAAACCTGTACGGATATGTAAATTCGCATACAAATCACTTGTGCGCTCGCCAAATGCCCTTAGGGGAATCCTTTAGTTATCCTTTAGCGATTTTTCAAATAAACACGCAACATACACAATTTTTATTCACTCTCTTTGCCTTGCGGCAGGAAAAGTTTTGACGCGCATCTTGTCGGTGGGAAAAGTATCTGATTTCCTCAAACTTCGGGTGTATTTTTTTCGGGGGGAAATTGATAAACATTTCTTCCACTCTTTCGCAGTTTTTTGTTCAACTGATTTGGGTTTATTGTCAATGTCGTTTCACGTTGATGCTGTAACGACAATGCCAATGTGGGCGCCTTGAGGACATTCGCCATGACATGTGCCACTTTCTTCCCCCCCCCCAGATGGGGCTCAACTAATGTGCTCCAGTTGCTTACACAGCTGCGGGCCTAAAGGCGCGTGACTTTGACAGATTTTGTCAGAAATGCTTAGATTTGCCAGATTTGTCTGATTAGCTGTTGTCAGTTTGCTACGAATGCTAAAGGATTCTCTGCTCTGCAACACTTTGAATCTTAGCTATGGATAGAGAACTTTTCCCCACTCAACTGCTTGTTTACCTCCCTCCGTGGGTCAACATCCCCGTGCATCGGATGCTCACAGTTTCATGACTTAATTAGCAAATTTCGTGTCAACGATGCGCTCCAATGCATCGGGGCAAAGTGTAGAGACACAAAAGCAGCTGCAATCAATATCCAAGTGCAACGCCCAGGAATGTGCGTCATTATGACAATCTCAGCCACCTTGGCTTCATCCGTTCCATTCTCCATTCTCCATTTGCCTTGCCTGCTGCTGCTGCTTCTTCTACTCTATCCGACTCTGCTCCTTCTGCGCTGTGCACCCAATTTATTCCATCCAATCCAGTGAAGTGGACGCTGTGAGAAAACGCAGCAAAAATGTCGCGTTGCAACAAAGTTGTGAAAAATCTCTTATCCCTCCCCCTCCACCTCCCTCTCATCATTCACCTCTTTCTCTTTCTCTTGCTCTTCATTCTCCCGCCTTGCATTTACTCCTGGCACTCAAGTAACCACCCCGCCCGCCTCTGCGCCCTTCCTTTGCCTGCCATTCCTCTTCGGGCAGTTCAATTTTTTTGCACGTTCACTTGCCAGCAGTCCTTTTTCGATTTTTCCTTGCCATACCCTGCAGCAAGTGTAGTATCATAAGGTAGTTGCAATAGTTGCAGTTAATACCCTGCATATTTAGGTGTGCATGGAATGAGTCTGCTGAGCTCATCTTCATCTTCTTCCTCATCTAAGATAGCTCCAATAACTAATCGACTTGCTTTAGTTCTAGCCACGTTTTCATGGCTTCCCTGTCAAGCTAGTTGCGACTTGCTTTACTTCTTGCTACGAGGTATCCCTCAACTGGACCAGTCTCTGCTCTTTATTCTCCCTCGTGATATTTTTTATTTCACAATTTTTATATCATACATAAGTGTGTGTAACTCTGTGTGTGTGCGTGTGTGTGTGTGTGTGTGTGTGCGTGTGTGTGTGTGTGTATATTATATGTATTATTGCAACGCGAACCAATAACGATTGACCGGACAGCGCGTTTCAGCTTGCCATTGGTTTGTCCTCGTCCTCCAGCTGCCTCGCTGCCTCCTAAGCTCCGTCTCAGCCTCAGCTTCAGCTTCAGCTTTGTGTGTGTGCGTGACTCTGTGTGTGTGTGTGTGTGGCAGCACAATGGCTGACCGTTGCTTGCCGCTCTCCTCGCTGACCCGATTCACCTGTGCTACGTTTTGTTGTTCTTTTTCTTTTTTTTTTTTTTGCTCGCTCGCCGCCTTCTTTGTATTGTGGTTATGATAGCCGAGGTGCCAGCAAGTCCCGGCCACAACTTGAATGAAGCCCAACCCCCAAAATTGATCCCGCCAACCTCACTCGCCAGCCGAGGACCTTCTAGTTTCGATACGATGCGAAGCGTTTGGGCTGCCGACTCTGACCAAGCAATATAATTTATTGAAGTTCTGGCATTTTTCAAAATGAAATTCTTTTTAACGATGATTGAACTACGTACGTGTGTTTGCTATGTAGCTGTAGCTACAGCTATTGCTTTGTATATATATATAAGTATATATATGTATACATATTGGCATGTATCTGCATCTGTGTCTGCAGTTGTTGCTCCTACTGTGTGTGTGTGTGTGTGTGTGTGTGTGTGCTGGCCATTGTCATGGGTTCGGGTTGCGCACGTTTGGCCTGTCCATTGAACGCCATATTATTGGTCGATTGAAAAGTAAAACATTTTTTATTATCCGCACGTGTGCAGCCTCCCTCCCTCCCTGCCTCCCTCCCTTCCACTCTTCACCCATCTCCACAGAGCTTACACAATGTGCCATTTTATGACTACAAAAAGAATATACATACATATATATATATATCTCAGTTGTAAGATATATTGGGAGTGGGAGTCGAAGTGGGTGTGGATGTGGGTTCGAGTGAATTTTTGGGTGGTTTAGTTGTGGGTCGCTTGACCGCCCGCCCACCTGTCGTTGCCCATAAAACTTTGGACTTAACTACCCTTAGGTGCGGCATGCTACACACACAGCCTTCTCAGCTAGGTGAGCTCATGGCTTTTATGATGCTCGATGCCCGCTGCCCGCTGCCCGCTGCCCGCTGTGGGGATGGCTGCTGGTGGAGCATGGCATGTGGTGCGACCCACTTTGTGCACGCTCCTTCATATTTGATAAGCAAGTTTTTCTCTGCTTTTGCTGCCTTTTTTTCCGTATTCTGCTCGCTTTTACTGTTGCACGCCATCAATATCCTTCATCTGCCTCTCCTCCCTCTCCCTCTCTCTCACTCTCTTTCTCTCTCTCTTCCTATCTTTCTCCTTCTCTGTTTCCTTTTCTCTCTTTCTTGCTGGCGCTGTCCCTCTCGCATGCTGCTTTCTCTTTCTCTTCCTTTCTTTTGGTTATAAAAATATTTCATTCAATTTTTTATTTGTGCCGTGCGCTTCTCGTTTCTCGTTGGCTCTCGCTCTGTTGCACGTGTGTCTTTTGTGGCTGGGCTGCCTGAGAGGGGGCTGGGTGGGGGGCAAAGAAGTGGTTGAGGAGCTGCCTTCACGTTTTGGTGAGCTGCTGTTTCGCTTGCACTCGGTTTTTATGTCCAGCGATTTATTTGCCCAGCCAGCGGACCACACGGTTTCTCATTTTTTTCCTGTCTCTTTATTTTTTTTCTTTCGCCAGCGGCCACAGGTCGGAGACGCCATCGCCTTCTCCATCGCCTTCTCCATCGCCATCGTCATCGTCATCGCCATCGTTTTCTTCGTTTTCGTCCTGGCACTCGTCGAGTTGAGCTTCATAATTTCTCGCCTTGCTCGCTGTTGCTCTCTCTCTCTCTCTCTCTCTCTCTCTCTCTCTCTCTCTATCGCTTGCTTGCTGTACTGTGGGCTGTGTTCACTTCCTTTTCGAATGTGTCTGCGGCATCTGCTCCCGTGCCGTCCCCAGTCCAGATGTCGTCGACTGAGCATTGGTCAAGTCAGAGCGAGGTTAGTTTCTGTTCTTCTCTTCTGCTCTCTTCGCCTGTTCGCCGTGTGTTTGTTTGCACTTTTATAACAATGTTAGCGAATTGGGTGGCTTTCAAGCAGGGGACAACGACCCACTGGACACCCCAGCATTGGGTCCTGCTTCCTGCTGCGACTTTTCCTGTTGGGGTGTTCACTCTGCGGTATACACATACATATACATGTACATACGTACATATATACATATTTACTTACATACAAGTATCTAATACTTATAACTGTCATAATTTAAAAGAATATTGCATACTTTCATGCGCAAAACTTATTGTTCCGCGAAGTAACAACTATTAAACAGAGTGCATACTTTCGGGCATATTATTAATTGCTGTATGCTGCTCCATTTCCTTTTTTATTGCATATTCTCGGACAATTAATATTCGATTTGCTAAGTGCTATTCAATTCAATAACGAATATTTTTGTATTTAATATAAATAAATTAATTAGTTTCTTTTAATTTACTATAAACTATTACAGAAAGGCGCTCTCTTATTTTTAGACAAAAGATTTCGATGAAATCATTCAATATTTTGTGTTGCCTACTTTTATGCGCCAGCCAATATTCTGTCCTTTTCATGTTGCTTTGTCGAATATAATGTATAACATCTGTTTGTTGTTCTAGAAATGAATTCTTGGCCATTTTGCTTTTGGGCCAATTTATTTGTGCCATTAAAATTGTATGATAAACCGAGGGCCATTAATTGTGTTGCTTAATTTTCGTTTTAACGCATTTTATCAAGCTGAGGCCAACAACAAGGAGCGGACTCTAAGGACTATGAACTGAGAACTGAGGATTACCTTGGCGTCCGCTTCTGACTTGTGTGTGTGTGTGTGTGTCTGTGTACATGTGGTAACGGCGCATTTCAAATTGCTTTTTCAGCTGACCCTCCTTCCCCTTCCCCTTCCCCTTCCCCATGCCACGCACTCAGTAGTGGATAAGGTTTAGTTCGCTCTAATGTGTTTCTATTTGTGGCAAATGCGCAAGAAATCAATGGATAGACAAGGGAACTAGGAACAGCGAACAGCGAACTGCGAGCTGGACAATGGCCAGGCAGGCGCTGACTTAGACTGCGCATTGTTCATAGCTGTAATTGCCATACATTACGAGGGGCAATCGATAAGTTTTATAATGACTTTAATTATTTATTTTCCATATTTATTATTTACTTTTACTTTTTATTTTTAATGGACTTTGCTATTTTGTTTAATTTCCATTAATTATCTTTCTTCTTAAACAATTTAATTTTCTTTTAAAATACACTTTTAAACTGATTTATTTTATTTCTTTTGCCTATTTTCTCGATGAATTTGCCAACCCTCGCAAATAATATATAACGCATAAGGCGCTGTGGACACAGCTATCTAACATAAATTGAATTTCATAAAGGATACTTTTCTGACCATTATGTATTTATATACTCACACGCACACACACACGCACACACACACACGCATGCAGATATAATGTAGCATTTTGCCAAGGCTGATGGGGAAGGCACATGTCCAGCACATAAGCATCAAGCGTTTGACAGGGGGAGGTGAGGAGATTGAACGAGCAGCTTGACTCTGCGTGTGTATATGTGTGTGTGTGTCTCTGTGTGTGTGCTTCTGTCTGTCTGTGCTCCTTCAGGGCGCTCATATCTTAACATCCTGCGTTTACGTTCATATAAGTATATAGCAAAATATATGCATATGCGTGTGTGTGAGGAAAAGCGTGTGTGTGTGTGTATGTGTGTGGGTGTGTGTGTGCGTGTGTGCACGTGCGTTTAGTGCTAGCTGGCTGGGGAGGGGGCGGCATTAAAGAAGGTTGGCTGGGTGGCAGGGGTACGAGTATATATGATTTTTATTGTTATTGTTTTGTCCTTTTTATATGTACGTATTTATATGTTAGTGTGTACATATATTTATTTGAGCGAAATCGAAGGAAAAAACTGAGAAAAAAATGAAACAATAACAAAGCGCACACCACAACAGACTGACGAACAAATAGACAGACAGTCAGAGAGACAGGAAGTAGTCAGAGTTGGAGTGGAAATCGTTTCTCAAATGAGCTCTCGCTGTTGCTCTATCTCTCTCTCTCTTTCGCTCCCCTCTTCCCATCTCCCTGCGCCAGCAAACACTCTGACCCACACACGCACACACACTGTGTGTATATGGTTATAATTGGGTGGCATTGATGTGGCAAGGGTGCCGCTAAGGGTGGCACTCGTCGCGTTCTGTGTCGGATTTCACCCCCCAAAGGCGTCGCATTTTTCTTTGCCCTCTTTTGTTGATTTAAGCGCCCCCTCCCTCCCCCACAACCCCCTTAACTGCCTGTGTATGTGTGTGTGTGTGTCTGTGGTGTATTGGTGTTAGTTTTTAAGGGCTGCTCTTGTTTGCCGACGAGTTTACTTTTCATACCCCCTTTTGGCGTTCCAGCTACAACCGCCAGCGATTTCCTTGTGTTTGTGGTTGTAATTTCCAAGCCAACAACAACAAAAACAACATTGATATCATATACACATATTAAGTCACTGCTGTTGTTGGCCTGTTTATATCTATATATATATATGTGCAACGTTATGGATTATGATATATACATAACTTTATGCAATAAGCGTCCACCACTTCCGTTTTGTGGTAGGCGTGTTGCCAGCATTTTTCCCTGGCTAGCTGCCCTCGCATTGGCCCACAACCTGACGCAGACGCGTGCCTCGACAATTTCATAATTTCTGTGGTTACTTTCATAATTTGAGATATGAAAAGGCGTGTGCCAGCAAAATGGCGCTCAGCGTTGCGTATGCGCAATGTTGGCTAGAAGTGAAAGCTGAGGAAGAGAAGAACTAGTTAACATTTATAACATATATATAGTTTATTTAATTAATAATAATTATTATTAACATTATAAATATATTAATTTAACTATTGTTATATTTTACATTTCAATATAAACATTTCTAGCTATTTATTTTTATATTTTATTATATTACATTTCATTTTTTACAATTGTGTAGCTTTTCTTTGTCTTCAATTCTGTTTTTATTTTAATTTATAGCATTTAAAGCACATTTTTAAATTCCATTTATTCTTTTATTTAATATATATTAATAATTTAAAGTTTAATATTACTTTGCTCCTGATGTTTGCTTTCTTTTGTTGTACTTTCGTTTGTCCTGTTTCTGTTTATTTGCTTTAAACTGGACATTGCTTGCCTCAGCCACATTTGTAGTATGAGAGCACGCGTGTGTATGTGTGTGTGTGTGTGTGTGTGTGACGGTGCGTATTTTCCTTTTATTTGATGAGACATCCGGTAGTTTTTCAACATTTGCTACAAAAAGTAAATTTATTATACGCGGCACTCACAGCGACTTAGAAAGGAAGAGAGAGAGAGAAAGAGAGAGAGGGAGAGAGAGAGAAAGACAGAGAGAGAGAGAGAGAGGCAGAGAATGTAAAAGAAAATAAAGTAGAACTATACAAGAGCTGAAAAGTTGTCTACGTGGCGTTGCACACACACGCACACAAATCGAATAAAGCTGCTCAGTTATGTGAGCGTGTGTGTGTGTGTATGTGTGATATGTACACTTACAGGTGTTGGTAGCACAGGTACATACATATGCTTAAGTGTTGCAGAGCTGACTTAGTCAAAGTGAACAACCTGCAGAGCACGAAACAATCTGAATGAACAAACTGAAGAACAAGTTATTAAAATAAGTTACAGATAAGAGCCAGACAAGTTCAACGCACTTTACTAGAAGCTACAAAGAAAAAACATTGCATACTTTTCGGCACTGAATTTAATTCGCTTAGAGTTGCGAAATACGTTACCATGAAGCTATAAATATTGTTTTACTCCACTTAAAAGTAAGATCTGGCGATCAATGAAATGAATCAATCAAATTTGACCAACTAAAGCATAACCAATTAAATAAGATTGGCAAAAAAACAAATCCAAACAAAGTCTTGATTGCAGCGTAAATTTACAAAAATATATTGCATACTTTTCGGGATCGCACTTTAATTACGAATTGCTGGTACTTCAGTCATTCAATGTGTATGTACATCTGCATGTCATGCATGTTTGACAGTGTGTGTGTGCAACTCCTTAGCTGCTCCCCCTTTCAACCGAGGGGATAAAAGGGCAGCTCGTCGTTTACAGGTGAGTTGAATATTTTTATACCATTTTTATTTGTCCGCAATTTCTTTGCTGTTCCTTTTGCTCCTTTATTTTTCTTTTTATTTTTCTTTTTATTTTTCTTTTATTTCATTTTTCCCTTTTGCAATTTTTTCACATTTTTATTGCCAAAGGTGGAGCATAAGGAGTCGTCTCCTGTTGCAAAAACAAATTCGCCACAAACTAAATGGGTTTGTGGTGTTTGATAGCGTCAGCAAACGGCTCCACCACCTAGCAACCCACTATCGACCCACCGCTGACCCACCTAACCATCATCCTGGCCGCCCACTGACCAAGGTGAGAATGAGAAACGCGACGGAATAAACGCAAAAGTAAATGAAAAAAAGGAGGAGAAAAAAAATTAATTTTATCCTTTCCATTTCCGTTGCAGCGCTCCTTCATGTGCAGTTGTCTCTGTATGGGTGCGACTTCGTATATATATATATGTGTGTATGTGTGTGTGTGTGTGTGTTTGTGCGAGGGGAAAAGTTGTGTTTTTTTTTCTATCATACTTATATGTGGCTATTATGGTTTCCTTTTTTCCCCTTTCTAACCCACACTATTTGTCCTATTCTTTGTTGCCTTTTGCATTATTTTATCGAGTATTCTCTCATTTTTTTTGTGTTGTATCTTTTGCTATGAATCTTGAGGTTGAGCCATGACTGGTCGCCATTTTTTATTTTTCACCTCCAGACTGCTCCACCCACCCACAGACTCGGCACAAAGCTGCAGCGTTCGCGTCGCTTATTTTTCAATACTGTCAGTTCTCTGGTCAGAGCCAAAGTCGCTGGGGAGTGGACATCAGCCTCAACTCGGTTGGCAACGTGTGGGGAGAGGGGGAGGGGAAAGGGCTATTGGGTGTTTGGGTGTGGGTTTCGGGTTGCCATATAAGTTTTATCTGTGAAATAATTTATAGAAATGGACAGTGCTAAAAGGGTTTGTTCCTGTAGTTTTTCATTTCAGTTGCTATTTCGTGGAAATTTGATAAGGATGCTTGGGCGGGGGGGAGAAATGGACAAGAAGAAGAGCAGCTAAAGTGCTTAAATTGATGAACATAAAACTGCGAGGTGGCAACGCTGTCGGGCAGCCCAGAGCATAAGCACAACTTTCTAAAATGTTAATTAATAAATTTAATATTCAGCTAGACTCCAATTAGAGTTTATCAATTGTAATGTGGTTGACTTGGAACTTCTTGCTAGCGCTGTCAACTCTGGCAACTCAGTCAACATCATCTTCAGTTGGAACATTTTCCGGTTGGCAAAGTTTTCCTTTGTCTTGTGTCTTCATTTGTTTGACTGACAGTTGAGATCGTCCCAGTCATTAATCCGCCCACTCCACTCTCCACTCTCGAATGGAAAGGTCGCTGGCTGCGTTGTTGTTGTTGTTGTTGTTGTGCGAAAGGTAGAGAATTATGTGCGCAATGGTAAAATTTTAATTTCACATTTGCGTCTTCTATATTTCAACATAATCAGGCATTTTGCTCATTTCCATGCCAGCATTTTCTTAATTTCCCGCCACTTTTTCCATTTGCCTAAGCGTGTCTGATTCGGAAACCGCTTTGCTTGCGCTTCGTCGCCATTTGACGCCTACCACTTTGAGTCCTTTTGGCCAACATCAACCCACAGGCCAAAACACTTGCAGGCTGGCAGCCTTATCGCGACTGAGACATCTAGTGAAGGCAGCCAGCAGGCATTTTTTGGCAAATGCCAAAATTACATCAAAAAGTGCTAAAGGAATGTGAGGGGCCAAAACCGACAGAGAGACAAAAGACAGGGAGACAGGCAGACAGAGAGACAGACATTGAGACTGAGTGAATGAATAAAAGAGTGAAGAAGTTAACGGATGGATGGATAGGCAACGTTGGGCATAGGCAAATGAAAGGAATGAATGCCTGGGCGTTCTGTATAGCCTTGTCTTGTCTGTGAGTTGTGTACATAAATGTCTAGATTCCAGTATAATTGCTGGGATATCTTGGATGAAGAGATGGGGCGTGACAACAGCTCAAGCTGAATGCTCAAGCGGTTGCTATCTTCATAATGACTTTCAAGTGTCAAACGATTCTTGAAACTTATCAGCAAAGGTGAAATTAAAATGTGACTCACCGTTTAAGTGCAGATAAAGCTCAGGCATAATTTATAATTTAATTGAAATAGAATTGAGAAGAAGGTACGTTTTCTTTTGCTTAACTAGTAAAAGTAAAAAGTTTCTGTCTTCAGGCACTATAAGTAAGTCAATAGAAAAACATTTTTGTCTACTCTCAAGCACACAAAACTATGCGACAGCCTTCAGTTACTCAAACTCTATTTGCAAAAAGAAGTAGGAGGATAAAAACTACACTGAGGGTTGCCATAAACCCAAGTATGAAATGGCAATACGAGTATGTGTTAAAACTAAAAAATACAACTCAAACTTTTGCCATGTCCGAGGAAAATCAATTTAATTTTTACTCATGTTCACAAGCTGACCTCCCCCTTGGCCCCGTTTTGTTCCCCCTTTGGCTGAGCTGCTTTCGCCCTCGAGCTTGCAAAATTTCACTTAAGTCACTTTGAACTTTTCGCAAAAGATGCGGAGAAAGTTAGCTACGGAGTCACTGCCCAGTTTCTCAGTTCCCTCCTCTCTCTCTCTCCCTTTCTCTCTTCCCATGGGAGTGACCATTAGAGGCTATATTTACATTTCCTCCATTTGTGTGTGATGTGGCGACATTACAACAACTGGTCAACTGGTCAACTGCCCACGTACCAAGTCGAAAACCAAAATGAACCCAACCTGTCAGTTGTCTTGCCTTCTCTTGACTCACTTCTCATGCTCATTCCCATTCTCCAGGTCCTCAACAAAGTTGAAATGAATTTTTGATAGCGCTCACATTCAGTTAGTGCGTAGCTGGAAAATTGTGGCTTATCGATGTGTGGAACACTGGGAGAAAAACAAACATCAATTGTAGTCTAAGAATAACTGAATACATAGATAGGTAGAGAGATAGAGAGATAGAGAGATAGAGGGATAGATAGATAGATAGATAGAGAGATAGATAGATAGACAGATAGATAGAGAGATATATAGATAGATAGATAGATTGATAGATAGATAGATAGATAGATATATAGATAGATAGATAGATAGATAGATAGATAGATAGATAGATAGATAGATAGATAGATAGATAGAGAGATAGATATATAGGTAGACAGATAGATATAGAGATATATAGATAGGTAAATATATAGATAGGTAGACAGCTAGATAGATAGATAGAATGATATATAGATAGATATGTAGGTAGGTAGGTAGATAGAAGGATATATAGATAGATTGATAGATAGATATATAGATAGATAGATAGATAGATAGATAGATAGATATATAGATAGATAGGTAGGTAGATAGAGAGATATATAGAGAGGCAGATAGATAGATAGATTGATAGATAGATAGACAGTTAGAAAGAGAGATAGGTAGATAGATTGATAGGTAGACAGATAGATAAATAGATAGAGATTGATAGATAGAGAAATTATAGATTGATAGATATATAGATAGATATATTGATAGATACTTAGATAGATAGATAGATAGTTAGATAGAAAGACAGATTGATATATATACAGATAAATAGATAGGTAAATAGACAGATAAACAGATAAATAGATAGATAGATAGTTAGAGATATGATAGATATATAGTTATATAGATAGTATAGCACACCTAGAGTTGAATCTTCGATTTGAATTCATGTATTTCCTAGCGAAATTGTTAAGAAATCGCCACACAGAATGTTAATCTTAAGTAAGTATTACTTAAACTTTACAAAAAGCGTTAGTTTCAACAGTTTTTTGAGCCAAGTCATACTTAAGTTTCAATTTTCCATGAGCTGCAGCTGATGATACGACCAGGGAATGGCATAGACCTGATTTGGAGCTGAAAACTTGTGGGAAATACATAAGAGGAAAAGCAACTGGGGCACTTGTTGTGGAATGAAATTGAAAAAGCCGAACAAAGCAGTTGGTGTTGGTCTTTGTGAAGGGGAAGGGGAAGGGGGAAAGGGAGGGACACTTACATGACATGACAATAACTTTGACTTGACCATTCGACCGTTAGTCATATCTGAGCATACAGGAGAGCTGTCTGTTTGTTTGTGCTGTAGCCTGGTTAGCTGGTGAGCTGGTTAGCTGGGACAGAGCTGAGTATGTGCATCCTCTTTTTAAGTTCGTTCAGTGCTAAACAAAGAGAAATATTTATGTGCTGGGCAGCAGTTCCAGCACAGTTGCACGCCTGCGGGGCCAAGGCATTGCTTAAAAGCCAAAATTCCGAATTCAAATCCAATTCGAAATCAAAGCTAGGACCAGAAGCAGAAGCAGAACCAGAACCAGAAGCAGCCACCACTTTATGATGAAAAATGTCCAAGATTTCAGCTACCATTCACTGTCCAATTGGCATTGGTGGAGTGTCTGTCTGTCTCTCTAACTCTCTTCATTCCTTTCTGACTCTATGTGTGTGTGTGTGTGTGTGTGTGTCGTGCAGACACATGTTGACCTTTTTGTACGAACATCGAAAGGGTCAGTCCGAGACAGGTCGACTTGAGTTCTGCATTAATATTTAATAATACGAATTGCTGATTGAAGCATTTACAATTTTCTATGGCCAACAACAACAGCAACAACAACAACAACAGCAACAACAACAATTTGTTCATTTTACTGCTATTTGTTCATGTCGAATGTCCCCTGTACAATACTCGTACATGCTCATGTCCCAATTCACCAGTTACATAGAGCTTTGATTTTATTTGTTTATTGGAAATTGTATTGAGAATAATTTAGTAGCCACCTCCGTTGACCATATGAAACGAACTCTTCAGCAAAAATGTCAAATTCATTTATGTATGTATATAAAAAGTAAGTAAACTGTATTTCTGTTAGCTTACCTTGATGGAAAACTTAAGAGAAGTGAAGACTAGAGACTAGAGATTGCTTTTGTAACGCTAAAGTATTGCAAGAAGAATGCTGAAATGTCGAATTCATGTCCTATAAGCTGAGTAGATTTCATTAGATTTTCATTAAAAATAATAATTAATATGTAGAGTAGAAGAACCGTACTCCAATTGCTTTTAATTAATAAACTATAGTCCAGAAGTAGGGGAATACTTTTTGTGAATTTGCCTAGAGAGTGGCATTTGAAATGCACCCGATACTGACAATTAAACCGACATTGAAACGCACAGTTGATACGGTTACATGCATTTTGTGTGCTTCCTTTATTGCGCTTTCCATGCAAATGATTCAACGGAAATATGGCCGCGTAATTATCGCCGACTAATTCGAATGGCAGGGCACCCGGACCTGACCACAAATTTGGATTAGGTGTGTGCCAACCGTACGCCAAATGCCGTAACAAAGAAGCACAAATGCTGCTCCATGTTTATGGAAATGCAAATGGCAAATGGAAAATGGAAAATGGAAAATTGGAAAATGGGGAAAAACGGGTGCAATACATGCATCAATGAATTGATGTTGCTGCTGCTGCTGCTGCTGTTGCAGTTGCCGTTTGTTTTGGCCGCGTTTTTGGGTTGCGGTTCGTATTTGGTTGCTGCTTGCGCTTTATCAGCGTTAACTAAAACCTTTCGCAGCCAACAACAATAGGCCATGGCTGCCAGAGCAACAAATAAAACAAAAACAGGTCTTAAAATAATAAATAATCAAAGTTATAAATATGACAAATGAACGTGCGAGAGAATTATAAAGAACTGACGAATTTACTTGAGTTATTAGTTTGCAAATATCTCTCTTTTGTTAAATCTGACATCAACAAGTTATTAACAAGTTAACTTATAATATTTGTCTAGTAAATTCAAAGCGAAAAAGCTGCAAGAATTAAGAGAGCTTTCCGCTTTTTTGACTGCCCTCAAAAGTATGCTACATATTTTATGGCAACTATTTAGCTTCTTTTCTTACATATTTATTTACATATTCCGCGTTTTACACATAATAATAATAAGAATCATTAGTTTGCAAATATTTATCTTTTGTTAAATCTGTTATTAATAAAAACAAGTTAAACAAGTTATAAACAAATTAACTTATAATATTTTCTAGTAAATTCAAAGCGAAAGAGCTGCAAGTAGTAAGAGAACTTTGCATTTTCTTTGCCTGCCCTAAAAAGTATGCTACATATTTTATGCAAACTACTTAACTTTTTTTCTTACATATTTATTTACTATAGCGTTCCGCATTGTTATACACATAATAAACTCTAATTAAATAAACCATTTACTATCTTCTTTTGCATAATTTTATTAAATATACAATTTACGAGTTGTCAATAACATTTATGCCTCGTGTTCAACTGAAACGTTCTTAGTAAATATTGTCATTGCCATGTTTGTGATTGAACGCTTAATGTACATCGATTATATACGTTTTAAATTGACAAGACAAGCTAGGGAGGCCTTTGCCAGGACATGGAATGCTGCCATAATTGGCCCTACGTGCTACGCTCTACGCTCACAGGGACAGAGCCGCAGATGAGAGTGTGGCCAGGATGCGAGCTGAAAGAGGAGCAGGCAACGTGCGTTATTTTTTCATTTGTTAACTTCCGGCTGTCGCCTGGGCTGGGCATATAATGCCAGGACCTGGGGGCTGCCTGACGTTATTTTAATAACGTGCATGCTGCGCATTTAGGATAACATCTGAATTTATGTAACGGCGCACAAACAAAGATGGCAGGCACGTTGCAAACTGGGACGTGGATGTCGCACAAGGACAAGGACGAGGCGAGGCGAGGCGACGATGTCGAAGTCGAAGCCGATGCCGAAGTCGATGTCCTGGGGTTGCTGACAGGGCAAAATGTTGCCAGCTCGGTGTGCCGCATCGTGCCGTGCCCCAGCGCTAAGATTCAAATGAAAACTGATGCGGATTAGTATTTAAAATAATGTCCTGCAGGGATATAATTTTTTTCCGTCCTTCAGCCACATTTCTGTCGCAGTCACTTGGCTTTATTTTGTTTCTCTGTTGATTTCTTTTTTCTGTTTTTCTGCTTTTGTTTTTCTTCTCACTTTATTTATTTATTTTGCATCTTTGTTTTTTTCATTGTCGCGTTGTTTTAATTCCTGGGGAATGTTTCATAAAATTTATATTTGCAGATACGCGAGGATACGAGCAGCTGCCTTGGGGTCCTGGACATTTTTATTACAAGACAATTTACATATTTTCCTTGTAAAAATTCCAACTTCAAGTCGACTTCTTGAATTGTCATATGAATGTTTCCCCCCTCCACCGTTCCCTGTAATTTAATGTTAATTTTTATTCCACTTACATTGTCTCAATCACCACGTAGTCCAAAGTTCTGGCCGAGCCAGGTCCGAGCTCATTTCAATTCAAGTTTAGTTCTGCAGGCAAATGTCAATGGCTGAAAATGTTAATAATAGAACAACAAACTTGAATCGAAAAATAATAAAAATACAACGAAACCTAACGTCCATCTCGACAATCCAGCCTCAACCTGTGTCCCCCTCGATGGCCTCATTAGGTATTCCATTGGCAAATTCCATTAATTATCGTTATGTCCTTTTGATGGGTGATTGGAATGCTTCCTGCTGTTTTCTAAGCGCTGAAATGTCGGAACTTTCGTATTAATACAATTTGCATGGGATTTTCTTTTTCATTTTCATTTTCAGTTTATTTTTTGCTTTTTAATTAATTAAGTTTGTTATTAGAATCAATGGCTAGCATGAGATTCTATTGAAATCACTTTAACAAGACATCGAATGCTATTAAAAATGTAATAATGAAACAATTTAGAGATATTTCTAATAAGACAAACTGGGAGAAATATCTATAGCATTTATAATATTATAACTTAAATGAAATGTATATAATTTTATAAGCACACAGTCTAAATTGCTAGTTGAGAGTATATTAATTCCACAGTGAGTGACTGACAAATTTATTTGCTGTACAATTTTGAAATTTCAAATTAAAATCCTTCAACAAAAGTTATTACAATTCATTTAAAACTCATTGTACAACTAAGGCACATCATAATTAATCCCCCTCCATATGTTCACAGTGTGTGTGGTTGCCTGTTTCTGTGTGTGTGTGTGTGTGTGGGTGAGTATGTTGTCTGGCATTGTCATTGTCATATAAATTCCATAATACGACGTAATTAAATTTGCTCCAAACTAACTAACGTCATGCGTAACGATGCGACGTATACGTAACGACGTAAAGCTCTCGCATAATTGAGCTCCGCATATGAGCCACAGACCTTGGCCCCAACCTCTGTTGTTGGGGTTGCTTAAGCCTTATGCTAGAATATTTCGAATGCTATATGAAGTCATAAACTAAGTGCGTAATTAAGCTGGATCTACGCTCGGTCTCCGTCTCAGTCTCCTTCTCCTTCTCGCTCTCGTTCTGAGCTCAAAGTACTCTTTCTCTAAGCTGTTGGCATTTTCAAATGTAATTTATCACGTTTATTCCTCTGTATTTTTTAGATGTTTTTCAAATTTTATTGGTTATAATTTGCAACGCGTCGCAGCACACGCCAATTGCCCGGCCGTCAGTGTAAAAGTGGCAATTGGACATGGTAACCTTTTCTCTCTGTTGTTTTTTTTTTTCTTTTTGTTTTTGCCGGACTGACCAGCGCCGTCACGGCAGATCTCATTACGGAATGTTGCGAGGCACCGAAGACTGTCAGTTCCACATGAAAATTGCACAACTTTTGCCTTATTACACAAAATTTACAGCGCAAATCTTCGGACAGCCCTAAGCCCCGCTGAAGTCGCCTTGTATTTTTTTGTACTTTGTTTTTTTTACATTTCGCTTCATTTTAATTTTGTGCTCCGCTTTTCGTTCTTCTCTTTATTCTAATTAAATATTTTTTTTTCACTGTGAAAGGCCTCAGTCGACGTGGCGACTTGGCAGACGTGGTAGCTGGGGTCTCCCGTGGAAAACAAGGCAAATTTATTCTTTTGTAAAAACAAGAAAAATTACGCAAAATAAATAAATTTACATAAGCTGGCAGCAGGCAGTTGTAGAAAAAATGCTACATAACAATAAATAAAATTGCATTTTCATTTTCATTTACTTTTTGTCTTTTTTTTTTGTTCATTTTCATTCTTTCTTTATTTTTTCTGGGCTCACCTTGTAAACATTTGGCTTTGTTTTTAGCCCTTTTTAACGAAAAGAAAACCAAGAAAAGGGTTTCGAAATAAGTGCGCCTGGTATTTGCTTGTTATTCGTAAGTAATTAAAATAAGTAAACCTTTGGGCTTCAGCAAGCTTCAAGCAATATTCACATTATATTACGCTCAGTTCTGTTGATGGCGAGTGGAGTTATTGTCCTAAAAGATGGAGAAAGTTCACTTATAGTTATAGTTATTATTTGTATAGAGCAATAAATGTGTGCTTAACTTATTAATGTGAAACTAATTTAATAGTAGAACTAGGAAATTTATAGATAAAGACGGAAGAAACTTCATTTCTGTGTAGGCTATGCTCATCTGAGCTGAGTTACTTATTTTGTGGAAATCCAGCTTTACATAATTATTTACATATTTAGAGAGTACTGCCCAGTTACCTTTAAGGCAGCTACATCTAATCGGAAGCTGGGTAATATAAATATATATGCATATGTATATATTTAAATCTAAGAGAAGAAATGAACATAGAAGATTAGGGGAGAAGAGAACTATATGCTGTAAATGTCATAGTTTTAGGGAATCGATCAGATTCCAGCTTCTACAGATTCTGTTTGGTTAAGAAACCAGAATTTTGGCAATCTCCCGAATTCTGTCATCAGTTTTGGGCAGCTTAAGGTCGTGCTCGATGTAACTCTTAATAGTATTTAATCAACTTGCCGCCTAAAAGTATGCAATACTTTTGTGTACTATTCAACTAGTTATTAGATACAGCAGCGCATATGTGGTTCTATTAGTAGATATCTTATTTGCTACATATCGAAATGAATTATTTGCTCTGCGCTTTTCATTTTAGTCGAATTCATTGTGCATGCTGTGCTGGCAGCGGTGTCTAATGGACGAGAGATAAAAATGAAGGCACATTTCTAGCAAAATGGCATAATGAAGGAATTAATGAACGGACAAGCGCAAAGTTGACTGGCAACTGGAGAACTGGCAACTGGCAACTGGCAAAACTTATGCAAATGCAAATGAAAATTAATTTAATCCGCAGTACGAGTAAATTTTCCATTTTAATTTAATTACATGGACGCTGCCTACGTGAGCGACAGCTAACCAAAAAAAAAAAACGGACGCTTCCGAGTGACCATTTTCTTTTTTCAGTTGTGCCTGTTACTGTCCCCACTCCTGCAGTTCCCTTCCCCCTTTCTTCATTCCCCATCTACGCGTTGGGCTTTCGGAACGTGACAGCGGCTTCTTACTATGTGACGTTCTTTCGTGAGTATTTTAAGCCAAGTTGGCCATTATTTTAAGCCACTTCTGGGAAATTATGAAGGTTCTGTGTGGGTTCTATGGCTCAGTGGCTCTGTGGTTCTCTGCCTCATAATGAGCCACCTCTCATTGCTACAGTTGTAGCTCCAAGCTGGCAATTAGTTTAGAGAGCTGCCTCTATTATTGCCGCTTATGAAATTAAAATGCAATTTTCATTCATTTCATTTTCTTTGTTTCTCTTTCCGCTCTTTGTCTTTTAGTAATTTTCCATTCTCTTGATTTGTTTTCTTTGTTTTTTTTTTTGTTATTCTCCTGCTTTATTTAATTATCCATTTTGTGCCTACGAATAGCGAGAACTCGTCCTTAATAGCGAAATAAGCTCAAGCACGGTCCAAATAAAAGAATTCAGCTCATAGAACACTTCTCAGCCAGATGAAGACTAAGTCAAAATAACAAATTAATTAGCAAAAAAGCAATTATTCGGCCTCCGCTTTGTGCTCCAGCTCGAGATCCATTTGACTTGAAGGCTCCAGCAATTGAAATTTACTTTTTAAATGAAGCACACAAATTTATGGCTCAACTGGCGATTAAAGAAATCGACGACAATCAACGGATTAAATTAATTCAATACGCTAAATCTCCACATTGACTATAATATGCCAAAGGAATTGCTTTTCCTCTGATGTGGAAATGAGACTTAAGGTACAAAGGTGTCTAGAATGCATTTGTATAAACTTGGAGTATTGTGAAAATAAATTCAATGGAATTGATCAATTTTGAATAAAAATATGCAAAATAGACAGCAAAGATATTTGTTTATTCTAATATGAAAAGAGTTCTTTGAGTAAAATAGAATAAAGGTATAATATTTGTCTGGGACATTGTATTAATGCTCAATTGAGCTAACATACAATTATAAACTTAATTAAATATTATAATATTGGTCTAAGTATTTATCTTATATACCCAATACTTTGGTTGTTAAATTATAAATATATATTGTAAATGCTTAAATAGTAATAATAATAAGTAGAGAGTATAGAAATCTTAATAATAATCAGAACTGTTTTCAATTATATTATTTTAGTTATATATTTCTTATGGAAAAGAACTTAAGACAATATCTTAAGCAAATTTTCAAGAATTTACGAATATATATATAAATAATATTAATAAAATTAATAATAATAATAATAATAATAATAATAATAAGTAGAGAGTATTGAAAAAATAATAATGATCAGATCCGTTTTCAATTCTATTATTTTAATTATATATTTATTATTAAAAATAATTTTTTAAATATTTGTATTAATTATTTATTTACTTAGCATTAAGCTACACTTGTTGAGAAACTTTATGGCTACAGGGTATACTTTGATTGATAAGTTATAAATATAAACTGTAACATAAATAATATATATTGTAAATAATAAAAATAATAAGTAGAGACTATAGAAATCATTAAAGAATTATATTATTAATTATTTTACCTTCTTTTTTGACAATCACTGAACCCAATAAATTTGATCATTTTCACAATCATTTTATAAATAATTTATTTGCTTAACGTTAAGCTAACATTGTTAAGCAACTTTATGGCTACAGGATATACTTTGATTGATAAGTTAAAAATATAAATTTTAATATATATAATATGCATTGTAATAATAATAATAATAATAATAAGTAGAGGCTATAGAAATCATTGAATAACTATATAATAAATACTCTTACCTTCTTTTTTGACAATCATTCAATTCTATAAATTTGAGAATTTATAAAATAATTTTATAAATAATTTATTTGCCTAGCGTTAAGCAACTTTATGGCTACAGGGTATACAAGTATTTACGCTGAAAGGTGAGCTGTGTCCACCTCCAGACTGTCCATTTACACATACTATAAGTCCATATCTAAATATACAATTTGAAGTGGGCAACGAAACGCCATAATGCTATACGTGAGCAGCTTTTTGCAACCCTTTTTTGATGCCATCTAATGTGAATATGTGACTATGTGAATATGTGAATATGTGACTATGTGAATATGTAAATATGTGTGAATTTTTGGCCACTCACTAAGGTAAAGGGGAGGAGTGGAAGGAGCGATGGATGGTCACACCAATTGCAAAGTGGCAGAGTGAACGTTGTATGTATGAGAAAAATGCTAAATAAGCGCTTAATGCATAATCTGTTCGAGGTACAATATGTACATCAAATGTGGGATTTCATTTGCCACAACCCCTTGGAGCAGCCCCAACGCTGCTCTCGAGAGCTGGACAATGGACAAGGGGCAACGGACAGGGCGGACAGGTCGGACTGAGGACAACGGCTGGCGGGCAGATATGGACATAATGTATGACTGCCATTTTATATGCTCCTTTGAAAAATGTGCTGACACTTCGAGGCCGGAGCATAAGCTTGAGCCAGGAATGATGGCATTCGTGCGAAAGGGTTGACCCCAAGCGCAATTGACCACGTGTGCGTGTCCGTTTTGTTGTGGGGGAAGGGGGAGGGGTGGGCGTTGAAATCCTTTTATCATTTAAATTGCATATGGCGAAAGGCAGGTTTTACTTTTATATAACCCACCGACACCCGTCACCCGACAAGGACTCCCAAGGACTCTCTCCATCGCGTGAAGACGTCACGGAAGTTGCGGCAACAACGAAACAAATCACACGAAATTTGTAAATGTCCTTTGCGAGAAGGTTGTCCTTTCACGTCTCGCTGCCAGCTCAGTCTGTTTATTAATTTGCCTAGAATAATTTCTGCAAATCCTCTAATTCCTCCCCCTCCACTCTTCGCCTAGCGCATAGCGAAACTGCAATGTCATGTACTCATGTCCTTCCATCGGGGCTCGTCCTCGTCCTCGTCGTAATTGGAATCCTTTTACCCGAACCTAACACAGCAGGTAGAACTGTTCGCAAGAGTGGGGTGGGGAGGGGTGAGCTACTAGGGGGAATGGGTGCAGGACACTGTATCCTGTGGCGGCAATTTTGTGACTCTTTCTGTGCACATTTGAGGCCTCTCGCATTGATTGGCGGCCATTAAAAATTTGTGCGTGTCCTGCCGGTCATGTGATTGATGGTCTGGACATGATCCTGCTGCAATATTTGACAAAAGTCTTATGGATTTTATTAAAAACTCGTCGAAGGGTTGAAATTCCTTTTAAAATTGAAAATTCATTTCGAGAATTTAAAGCAGTTCCTGTCAATCATTATGTAGATTAAGTTCTTACTCAGCTAAACCGATTTAGATTGCTGGAGTGTGACTATTCTATATATTCATTTATTTATATTTATATAGTGATATTTACTTCTTATAAATTAATTATACTTAGGGGTATGCTTTAGAGATATTAGCAATAAATACACTTATTTTTATACGTCAAAGTTTGCAAATATATAGTTCAACTTTGCGGCTTTCAAAAGTATATATATATAAATATGCCTAGTTATTTGTGTTCCTCCCAATAAATGCTTAAATTGCTTATTAGCAATGCTTTCTTTAACTTAAAAATAGTCTTTTGCTAAGCATATATTCAAAATGAAAGAGATTACAATGATGTAAAGTGTGTAAACAGTTTGAGTTTGCCAGCCACTAAAAGAGACTTCAAAATAATCTTAATCAGAGTCCTCTAGCAAACAAGTCTCTTTCAGCCTCTCTCTCTCTTGTATACTTAGTGTAATAACCCCTTTACTTTGGGCAACTGTAGAGTAACTGTTCTGCAAGTCAGAGTCCATTCAATAGTTCTAATCATAAATCAAAATCGCCGCCATTTGACGCCCACTTTCAGCTGAACAAAAAGCACAAAAAGCAAAACACAACGCAACATTGTCAATTGTCTGTGTCGTGTGGCAAAACCCCTTTGAAGGCCCACAGCTGAAGAGACACAAATATCAAAACAGATGCTGTACATGCACCTTGCCACTGCCAATGCCATGACTAATGATGTGCCAACAAATTTAACGCAACCGGTTAGATATTTCACTCGTCCACACTCCTCACCCCTCACCGAACCAAGAACCAGGCAAAGCAGTTGACTCTGTAACTTAATAAAATGACAAAGCGTCTAATTCACTTAACAGTAACTACAACAACATGCAACATGCAACAAATTTGACAATGAAAATCATATGTCATCATTATTAACAGTAAAATGATTTCATTTTCCAGCAGAATGAGCGCAGGACATATGCGTGAAACTAAGCGGATAATTTCGAAATAATATCATAATCATAAGCACAGCATCTCTCTCTCTCTCTCTGTCTCTCTCTCTCTCTCTCTCTCTATCTACCTCTCTCTCTGTCAGTGTTATTTCAACCCTCTAGGGTTGCTATACACCCCCCCCCCCCCAGCACTGCAGTGACCCGCCTGAAAGTCAACCTGCTGACTGCGTTTGAAATTGCGCACTTGGCGCGCATTTGTGCCACCTTGTGGCATGCAGCAGCAACCCCGAGGCAGCGCTTTAAAATCTCCACAATGCCAAGCGGGGGGAAATTATGGTAAGTGTGGAAATGAAAATGAAAATATGTCAAAATGTCTGTTAACCCTCGTGCCAAGTCGCAGCGTCCCCCTTTTTGCATATTAAATTAAAATAATGTAATTTTGAAACGCTTTCGACGAGTTGTTGTTGTTGCGTGTTGTCGTTGTTTCTATTTCTATTGTTGTTGTTGTTGTTGTTGCCAATGTTGTTGTTTACATTGTACGGCAATAAAGGAACTTCTAACATCCCTGAAAGCAACGCATCGCATAAAACAAAGCAATTGGAAAATTATGCACTTGTTCGCCCTGAAGTATGCTTTTAATAATCAGCAAATGTGTTGAGTTGTCCTTTTGGGGTGCTGCAGGGCGTGGTCACACTTCTGCTCTTCCCTCTGCCATCTCCTTGGGGTTACGGATCTGCATAAGCTGGAATTATGGACTCAGCATATTTCTGACATTCGTTTCATTTACTTTTGGAGGGGGATTAAGTGAGAAAAGTAAATGAAATGTTTTTTAGTAAATTGGATATGTGATTTCGGACTGACTTTTGTTAATTAGTTAAGATTTATTTTACAAGAAAATTCTTTTATCTAATACTGTTTAAATTGTAAATTTGTGTTGCAAGACAAGCAGAGATGATTTTTGGAATATTAACAAAGAAATGCTTAACAGTTAAATGAATCTAAATTTCTGCATTATTTCTTCTTTATATTATTAAACAATCTTTTGTGTAGATGAGCATGAGGAATATATAAGACTTTCTGATGAGGAATAAGGTTTTACACTTTAAAGAAGTGAATAATTTTAAAATTGATTGAAATGATTGTAAGAAATCTCGAATTCTAATATGAGATGAATAAAATAATTATGCGAAATAAGAGAAAATGTTTAAAGTATTTTGTAAATAGTATAGTTTTTATTTAATTTAATATATCTTAATATGTAAATATTTGTGTACACTTATGGATAATAAAAGTACACTATTAAAGCTATTAAAACTATATTATATCTCACATTTCAATTTAATTTAATTTAGTTAAATATATCTTAATAGTTAAATATTTGTTTACACAACTTATGAATAATAAAAGAACAATTTGAAAGCTATTAAAACTACATTATATCTTACATTTCAATTTAATTTAATTTAATAATCTTAATATGTAAATATTTGTGTACATTTATGGATAATAAAAGTACAATATGAAAGCTATTAAAACTATATTATATCTCACATTTCAATTTAATTTAATTTCGTTAAATATATTTTAATAGTTAAATATTTGTGTACACAACTTATGAATAATAAAAGAACAATTTTAAAGCTATTAAAACTAATTTAAATCTCACATTTCAGGTAGATATAACATACAAGACTTTTACTATTTGCAATTCACCATTTTGGCATATTATAATAAAATTATAGAGGTTTCCTGTTTGACTCTTTTCACTCTTTTCACTCAAATAATTATGAGACACATGCATAAGTTGGCTGCCGTAATCTTGTAATATATCCAGTTAATGCCATCTGTGATAACTTTTTTGCATAAAGTGTGAATAGAATTGTTGGATTGTGTCCGCCCCAAAGGCGCAGTGCACATGATGGTCTATCATTTGATTAACTTAAAGTCCAAATTATTCCATTAGGGCCTGGCCTGCGGCCAAAACATGAGCTGGCTATGGCAATGGAAGTGGAAGTGGAAGTGGCAATGGAAATGGAAATCCGCCCCTCAGTTGATGACAGTATGCGTATTTCGTTCAAACTGCACTTGTCCAAATTCCCAAATGTCTACTTTTCAACGCGCTTACGATTTTTAAGCTGCTTTTAATAAATTCGACACAAAATTGAATTTTCATAACGGTTTGTCCTGCCACTTGTCCTTTTGACACCACCACGCTCCCCGTCAAACTCACTCGTTGGCTTCGGTGAACGGGAAACGGTGAACGGGAAGCGGGGAATGGGCAACGTGTGCGACACTCACTTAAAATGTGATTCATGGACAAAGTCACCCCCGGTAAACGAGGACAGAGCAGGCAGCATTGGACAGGGAACAATGCGAGTATACTCGAATGTTTTTAGACCCGGCTGTGTGCTGTTTGTTTTTGTACCATTGTGATGAAAGGGGGTGTGAAATATGTAAGGCTACAGTGAGAAGAAGCTAAGGAAGAATAGGTAACTACTGTAACTCTGTAACTACCGATTTGTTAATCGAAGAAGTATTAAGTTTTCAAAATTAAACTTTGTTTAATAAGTTAATAAGGAAAACTTATTATAAGGAATCAGTTCTTAACAATCTTTTCTTTTCCGAGAAAGAGAACATAGCAGAGTCCAGATACTTACTTATATGCACTAGTTTATATAAACTAATATTTAGAGTATTGTAGAATTGGCATTCAATAATATCTCTAGTAGAAAGTGGCTACAATAGAAGCAAATTGCTGTTCAGTTCATCATAACTAAATCAGCTTCCTCTTCAGACTTGAACTCCCTTTGAAATATAATATATAATAATAATAATATAATAATAATAATTATATAATAATAATAATATTATTGTCCAGATCTACTTCTATCTTTAAATAGAAAAGTAATTCTTCGACCTAGTAGAACTTTGAATTCCACTTGCTTCTTTATATATATAATATATAAATGATCTCTCACTGATCTGCTTTAAAATATCGTAATTTGTCAAAGAATATCCATCAAATTGATTTATTGTCACCACCTCAAGGGACACATGTGAGTGGTGCATGTGGTGCTAGTCGTGGTGTCGTGGTGTGTGCATTAAGTATTAACCTTTCACGCGCATATCCGTTTCTATATACCCCATTTAATACAGCCCCATGGCCAAGTCTGTGAAGAAGAGCAAACCTTAAGAGCCACAGCAGGTTGTAAACCGCGAATTTTGGGGTTAAATGCAATAATCACTTTCCTGGCAAGTCGCTCAATTCGATTAAAATTGCGTAATTGCAATTGCTTTGAACTAGATGAATGAAAACTGCAATGAAGCAGAGAAGATAAGAGTTGGAGTTAGAGTCTAGAAAACGATTGATAGATAGATAATAGAATGAGTAGAAATAATTCTTAAAAATATCAATAAAACTTAAGATTTTCTTTAACTTTAGACAACATGTTGTAAGCATTATAAAATATATCTAAATCAATCATTTATATTTTGGAGTTAAATACAATAATCACTTTTCTGGCAAGTCGCTCAATTCGATAAAAATTGCGTAATTGCAATTGCTTTGAACTAGATGAATGAAAACTGCAATGAAGCAGAGAAGACAAGAGTTGGAGTTAGAGTCTAGAAGAAGACAGATAGATAGATAATAGAATGAGTAGAAATAATTCTTAAAAATATCTACAAATTTTCTTTAACTTTAGACAACATTTTGCAAGCATTATAAAATATATCTAAATCAATAATTTATATTTACACCAACTCCTAATGAACTCAAGTTGCTCATAAAGCTAAACAAATCATCAGCATATATCAAACAGTCAGCTAAAGTTCTAAAATTCTCCACATTCAAATTGAGCAGATCAAAAACATCAAACACAAACATTGAATGCCATCAATCTGCTTGTGTGAATTTCAAAAGAAGGTTGCCCTCTCCTACAGGTCGTACATCTTATAGATTGTATTGTACTCCCACTCGGCCAAAGAAAAAGGAAAAAAAAGTAACAAAAATTAATGGCAATGAGTAAGAGTAACGCTTATAATGATTTCGACCCCAATTTATCAAGCGATTTTCCAAAAGAGCGAAACTCGGCGAAAGTGAAAAGTCCCCCGTTTGAGGGAACAGGAACAGGCACAGGAAGGAAAATGAAATGAAAGTTTGAAATATATATAAAGCACGAGTAATCAAACAATGATGATGCGCAAGAATTCACATTTTCAAAATGGATGGATGGGCAAATGAATGAATTATATGGAAATATGCGCCCCATATACCCCAAGTTACAGACTGACTTCTGTGCGAGAGAGAGAGAGAGAGGCAGAGAGGGAGAGAGGAAGTCAAGGAAATGGAGAAGTTGGGAGACTGTTGCAAAGCGCGTCATGTCAAAAAGTTTCTGACTTGAGGACTTGAGGCATGTTTGTTATCATTATCATTAGCCCCGGCGAGGCAGCACATTTTTCACAGTGTCTGCCACAGGATGCCAAGGCAATGGCATGAAGTGTGGGGATTGAGGGGCGTGGCCAATGGGAGTGTACTGCTTTGCATAGACCTCACAGACGGCCATGAATTATGGCTGTCAGTTTTTCTTAAGGTGGTCTGCCATTGCCGGCAAGAGGCACTTTCATTAGCTTTAATTTTCTGGAAATATTTGGCAGCTCTCTCTCTCTCTCTCTCTCTCTCTCTCTCTCTCTCTCTCTCTCTTCTTTTCTGGTCTCCTTTTTGTTTTTTTCTTTCTTTTATTTTGGGGGTCTCTTTGCTTTTGGTGTATTTCTGTTGAACGCGTCTTAAGTTCTTTTTAATTCGGTTTACAGATTATTAGCTGCTCATCGCTTAATGCAAATTTGATTAAGGAATGCGCCGAGGTGTTTGAGCAGCATTCCAATTATTTGTGTATGTTTGTATACCCTGTATCTATCAAATAGGCAGATGAGGTAGGCAAATGAGTGGGCAGCTGAAAATACAGGGGAAGAAAAGTAGTTTCCATTTAGATATTTATTAATCTGAGTATCTAGCTAAAGCATTGGGTTGTCTGTTGATCTGGGAGAGGCATAAGTGTAGAGCTGTTGATTGTTTTATACCCTAAAAAATATGAAACAAATTACATTTGCAAGCTCTCATTTGCACAACGATAATAAGCATAAGAGTTACTCATTGAAACATAGTTTATAATTATAATTGATAATTTATTTATATTCTCAATTAATATATTCCCTATTTAAGTCAACATTATATTATAATAAACACTTTCTCAATTTCGTATTATAAACACAAAAGTTACTTCAAAATATCCTCTATAAATATACAATTCTGTCTGACCACAGGGTATCTGCTAGTCGCGCATTTATGCTATCTGCAGTTATTTCGAAATTTATGTAATTTCATTTTAATTTACAAAACATCAACGACATTTTAATGCCGCTCCCCCGTGTGATTTACAGGGTGCGATAGTCGAGCTGTCGAGCAGTCGGGCAGTCGAACAGTCGAGCATACTCGCTCGAAGGTCTGCACGTCATATTCATATGTGCACATACGTGCGTACTCGCATGTATGACAGGTCCCGCGCGTGCTGGGCTGTGATTCTTGGAAGAACAAGTCCAACAGCAGCAGCGGCATGGAACGTGTTCAGGTCGAGTTGTTCGCTTGATGTCGGGAACTGAGAACTGGGAGGTGCGAACTGGGAAACTCAGCTGAGCTGAGCTGGAGTCGCGCACTTATGACAAGTTACATGTACATTTAGCCGTGTTCCACAAACGACATACGACTTACACATGTCCAAATATGGTGCTACATGCCACACGGTGGCATACGGGGGAACAGGTGGGGCTGTGGGGCACTTGCACACGCACAAACTCGTTAAAATTTTTCATAATTTTATCGCTTTTCTTATAAACGTTGCCGGTTTATGGCGCACGTTCGCTCGGGTTCGGTACGGTGCTCGCCTGGGAAATTATTATGAGAAATACCCATAAAAATTGTAGCCTTATCAGTTAGCTGGATTTGTTATTTTATGACTTGAATGCATAAATTTGCCATACCAACTACGTTTTGTTTATATACCAACAATTCGAGCGTGTTGATAAGTCCGCCAGTTGGAGTTACCTAACCAAAACTTCCAGACATTCTTCTTCTTTTGCATATAATTAATGCTACATTTACAATTAAGTATCTACTTAGTGTATTCATTATGAAATCAAGGCAAAACTCACTATAGTTATGTAGTTATAGCCCCTTTTGCATATCAGTCTCGGGCTGTACATATGACCCAGTTTATAGGGCAAATGTTGTGAATCAGTAGCAAATGTAATGAACTTTTGTATGACAAGGAAAATGCATAGAAAAACCTTGTATTTAAATATATTTATAGTTACGAAAGAGAATAGAAAATCCTTGTATTTAAATATATTTATGAATATAATTTCCATAAGTTTGTTGAGAATCAAGTTGTGATAGTTTCTTTTTACGTGTTTCTTTAGCTTATTTTAAACTGCAAATTGTGTAATTTTAAGTCGAAGCTTGCTTTTAACTTTAATTTGATCTCAAATCGATTAATATATTGAATGATTTACATATTTAGTTAGATAAAATGCTTAATAAATAGTTGTTCTAAGAAAACTCATAATTAATTATAGTATTTTTGTTCTTACTAACGAAGATATCGGTCTAAAATTAAGCTAAGCATAATGATTAAAATAACTTCTTTCAGTAGACTTAACTAATGTCATATAACAATTGCTTTTGAACTAAATTTGCATAAATTTAGCAGACTTTCTATAACGTTTAAATTAATTATGTGATTTAACATATTTATTATATTTTAATTATATTTCAATTTATACCTTCTTATATATTTATTATATTTTAAATATATATTTAAATCTATATCTTTTTATGCATTTATTATATTTTTTTATATATTTATTATATTTCAATTATATTTAAATACATATCTTTTTATATATTTATTATATTTTAATTATATTTAAATTTATATCTTTCTATATATTTATTATATTTTAATTATATTTAAATTTATATCTTTTTATATATTTATTATATTTTAAATATATTTAAATATATATATTTCTAAGTAAAATTTTAAATACATATCTTATTATATATTAATTATATTTTAATTATATTTAAATTTATATATTTCAATATATTTATTATATTTTAATTATATTTAAATTTATATCTTTTTATATATTTATTATATTTTAATTATATTTAAGTTTAAATCTTTTAAAATATTTATTATATATTAATTATTTTTACATTTATATCTTTTTATTTATTTAATATATTTTAATTATATTTAAATATATATATTTTTAAGTAAAATTTCCTATTGAAAGTTAAAGCGCGATTGGAACACATTTACTACAGACAAAGTTGTAGTTTAGGCCTGTCTCTTCTCAATTGGCAGCCACTGTTGGAGTTCGCGGCATTCTCCAGAGCCAAAGAGAGATTTGCTTAGTGGGTTGCTGTTGTGGCACATGCAACCCACTGGGTAATTGGTGGCACAAAGGCAAGTTTTCTTTGGCTATTGGCGGTTCAAGGACCACACACACACACATGCGGCACTGAAAGTGACGGGCAGAGTGACGCAATGCAATGGGGCTTTTGTAATGCTCTCGGCACGTTGCATGCCACCACCTCGAGGGAGTTGGCGGCGATATCCAAATTATATGTCAACTGGGCAGCAATCAGTCGCTCACCACGCGCAGAATGAAGCGTCGCTTTGATTAGCCAATTTATGGCACGTTCCGCTCGCTATGGTGCGAGTTGTTGTGGCATGGTGGTGCTGTGGTGCAGTGGTGCAGTGGTGCAGCGGTGCAGCGGTGCAGCGGTGCAGTGGCTCAGCAGCTGGTTGGCAAGAATTTGGAGCGAGTTGTCGGCGCAGCGCATGACCATAAAGTGCAACTGCGACTGGCGGCAAATTGCGGCAAGAATGCCGACGCAGGCCAAAAGCAGCGACGCGGCAGAGAGACAGAAATTATTTCATACGTGCCACATCTCCCTCCCCTCCCCTTCCTCTTCCTCTTCCCCCTTTCCATGCTGCTCTGCCGCTTTGGGCCGCCTGCTGCCCGGCGCATGTCAACATGAGTTTCATAAATGGCAGCGTCGGGCAGCGTTTTGTCAATGCGTTATGTTCTCTTGTTGTTGTTGTTATAGTTGCTGTTGTTGTTGTTGTTGTTTGTTGTTATTACCGATTGTTGTTAGTGTTGTTGCTTATGTCGCTTATGCCTTTTTGTGTCACTTCGGTATTCAGTTCAATTTTTTTGCTCAATTTTATTTATTTAATTTCAGTTTCTGCTTTTGTATTTGTGTTTTGTGTTTCTGCTTCTGTTTTTGATTTCGATTTTGATTTGATTTTTCTCCCTTCTCCTCCTCCTCCTCAGTCATCTGCTCGCGCATTTTTTTGCACCATTTTTGGCAACTGGTTATGAAGTCTCATTTTCGTATTTCTCTTAATTAAAAACTGCACTAATTTTTAATTAGACGCATTTATATAATGAAAAGCCGTTTGCCAACCCAAAATCAAAATCAACATCACAAAAAAAATGAAAAAAAAAACAACAACAGAAACAAATATGTATTTACTTAATTGGCTGGCTGTCATTAACCATTTACCATTTATCATTTACTATTTATCATTTACCATTATGACTATTCATTATCTGGTAATAACTTGCCAGTTCGCTAGCTCGCCAGCTCATATCTCTCACTGTCCAGTCAACCGGTCCGACAGCAGCTCGCCAAGTGAACATTCATAGTTGGACATGACCAGACACACTCCATATCCACTTATCTAGCTGTTTATACACACTCGCATATGTTTGTACATAGTTTAATGTATTCAGCGTCTGTTTTTGATATGACATACATAATTATTTAAAGTCAACTACTTTGATTAGTAACAACTATCTGCATAGAGTGCTTTGAGCTACCTGAGCAGCAGCGTCGTCACTCTGCACAGGAAGTGCATTTCCAGGTTTCCCGAAGCTATATGATTTAGAGACCTATGAGAACTTAGTGATTTGTGTTTGACCAGTAGTTCCACTTCATTTCAAAGACCCATTTAAAGATATATTTATCATATTATGGCTTGGCAATTAAAAGAGACTTGATTCCTTGCAAATCAGTAGTCTCAGATAAATATTTATAGAAATTAGAAATACTTTTAATGCAGAAATAATTCAGACTTTACATTTTATGAAAGTGATTTTAAATACATATAAAATTTATAAAAATAATCATAATTCATTTGAGCAAAGCAAACCAACTAAATAATCACTTAAACTTCTTGCTTGAAGTTAACTTTAGAATTAGTTGCAATTATCGAGTAACTATTCTTGCTTTTGAATTGTGTCTAGTTTTTATTAGAGTTTAATAATTGATAAATAAGAGTACTCTAAAATATATTACAAATAAAAAGAAAAATGGAATTGTCTTATGTAATAAATAAACACACACTCTTGTTGCTAACACACCCAATTTTATTTATGCATATGAATTTACTTGTATATTGTAAATCTATTTGTTTAATGCCAATGTGTTTGTTTCTTCGATGTGTTGAGTTATTGGGCAAGGAATGTCTTAATATATACTCGTAAAATAAATAAGAAAAAATTAAAATTAATCACAAAATACATCAATTCAAATGGAATTCAACTTTTGAAGCCTAAAGATTGAAACATTAAAAAAAGAAACCTAATCGTTTTAGTGTATCCAACAGAAATATTTTATAGAGCTCATAAAATCGAACAATAACGAGCAAATGGCAATGCAAATGTCCAATGTAGGCGATTTGAATGACAAAAAAGGCAAACAGCAAAGAGAAGAGAGACTCAAACACACATGAGTATACTCACATCTACTCACGAATCAAACGAATCAAGTGGGTGACCGAGAGAGATATGGCTTATTTTATTTGGCCGATTAGTCGCTGCCAAACGCTGTTAAACACGCATTAAGACGTTAATGAAATGAACTTCCGTTTCGTGTTTGTGATGTGGGAAGAAGTGAAGAAGAAGAGGAAGTAGAAGAAGAAGAAGAAGAAGAAGAAGTAGAAGTAGAAGTAGAAGTAGAAGTAGAAGTAGAAGTAGAAGTAGAAGTAGAAGTAGAAGTAGAAGTAGAAGTAGAAGTAGAAGTAGAAGTAGAAGTAGAAGTAGAAGTAGAAGTAGAAGTAGAAGTAGAAGTAGAAGTAGAAGTAGAAGTAGAAGTAGAAGTAGAAGTAGAAGTAGAAGTAGAAGTAGAAGTAGAAGTAGAAGTAGAAGTAGCAGTAGAAGTAGAAGTAGAAGTAGAAGTAGAAGTAGAAGTAGAAGTAGAAGTAGAAGTAGAAGTAGAAGTAGAAGTAGAAGTAGAAGTAGAAGTAGAAGTAGAAGTAGAAGTAGAAGTAGAAGTAGAAGTAGAAGTAGAAGTAGAAGTAGAAGTAGAAGTAGAAGTAGAAGTAGAAGTAGAAGTAGAAGTAGAAGTAGAAGTAGAAGTAGAAGTAGAAGTAGAAGTAGAAGTAGAAGTAGAAGTAGAAGTAGAAGTAGAAGTAGAAGTAGAAGTAGAAGTAGAAGCAGAAGTAGAAGTAGAAGTAGAAGTAGAAGTAGAAGTAGAAGTAGAAGTAGAAGTTGAAGTTGAAGTAGAAGAGAGAATGCAGGTAAAGATAAAGGTTTAATATAATTAAAAGTGATCATTCTGATTTAGTTAATTCGTTTTTGATTCGATTTGACTCATTTTTGATTCATTTTGAGTCGTTTTGATTCATATGCAGCGCGTGCTGTACGCAATTTAACCAAATACGTCGCAACGCTGCGTATACGTAATGTTGAACGGGGCGACACAGCGATATAAATCATGTTTCCATAAATACCGAAACAGCAATGCGATTTCCCTAATAATAGTCAAATGTGCTCAATAAAATGATCACGTACGAGGCGATCTCAGCTCAGAGCTGAGCTGTTGTCGCCAATTTAAAGCTGCCGCTCACATGAGCCGATCGATTGCCGATCATATTGGATTGGATTGGATTCGATTGGATCGCATCGGATCGGAGGTGACACAAATTTTGAACTTGTTTTTGATTTATTGCCAAGCTGCCCGAATTGGTCCGCATTGACCGATTGCGGTCGTTTAATTTAATAAAGTCAAATCGGTGCATCAACTTTGCATCATTCGGCTCAGCAAATGCGATACCAGATACAGATACGAGATACTAGATACTAGATACGAGATACTAGATACTTCCAACAACTAAGTAATCCCAACTATGCATCCATGTCAGTATTGTCACGCCGGCCGCACCCGAGTTGTTGTTGCTGTTGTTGCTGTTGCTGTTGTTGTGGCAGTTGCAGTTGCAGTTGTATTCGCCGTGGCATTTCCATTTCGGCGAGACAGCCGTCAATCAATTTGTAAGCTTCGTCATCTGAAAGCGCGTTGTAGACTGTCATTAAACAAATGACGGCTGATTTCCTAATTTGTTTGAGTAATTTTGCTTAATTTGTAATATTTCGTGTTCAAAGTGCGACTGGTGCCATGAAATCATTGCTAAACACACACACAAACACACATACTTAATCGTGCCACAGTTTATGCAACTAAATAATATATTTTTGATAATTAAGAACACTTTGCTATGTATGTTTAAGTCGAATGCAATTTATAATATTAAGCAAATATTCTCAATAAAACTAAAGTTAACAGAGAGGAACGCGCTGCAATTATACAATAATAAATAAATATATTAATAATAAATATTTAATAATAACTTTAAAAAATTCATGTAAATTATCTCATTTAATAGTAATAAATAAGTAAATGATAATAATATAATAAATTATATTTAATAAAAGATTCATAATAAATAATTCAAAATAAATAATAATAATAATAATAAAATTACCATTATTATTAAAATTAATTTAATAATAAATATATTAACTAATGGAAAGTAAATAAGTTAATAATAAAAAGCACTTTGACGCAAAATATTTATTTTTTAATTAAATAATAATAACAAATAATAATAATTAATAACATAAAAAACTATTTGATATTCTGATTTATTATTAAATTGTAAATAGTTGCAAATCTAATAAATAATAAATAAATAAACACAACAAGCAAATAGATAATCTTCTGCATACAAAAAGAATATTAAATTTAATTTATTTTTAATCTTTTAAATATAATTTAATTTATTTTATTTATTTAATGGAATATACAGTAAAACAAGGCTTTAATTTAATTTGATTTATTTTAGTTATTTAATGGAAAAATTTTATTTAATAAAATATATAATTAAGTATTTATAAGGATTAAAATAATAACAGATTGTTGACTGCGCTTATAATAATTAAATGAATATAAAAACTATTAGAAATAAATGAAATAATCTATCGCTTAGCTAAAAATAATGTTCTGTGTTTTATTTAAATAAATATATTTACAAATTTAATAAATGAAATGAATTAAATAGATTTTTCCAATTTACTTTTGCTTGCAATGGGGGATTAGTCTAGACCCGTTCTTTCTTTTCACCTGTTTCAGCATTAACAAGAGAATAAATCCGTCAACTGGAGTCGAGTCGAGTCGAGTCGAGTTGGTAACAATGTTTGGTGCTTTGACTACGTTCTGGCCAGACAGACAATGGCGTCTGCAGTGCAAGAGAAAATTAATTTTAATTGCAGGCGCTGCGTGGAGAGAGCAATAATTGGCAAAGGACAAGCTGAAGGAGCTGGCGCAGGACAATTGCTGGGAGACAAAGAAAGATGACACTTGAGACGGCGACGGCATAATTCGCCCGCCCCCCTCCCGCACACACACACACACACACACACACACATACAAGTGCAGAACTTTGTTAAATAATTTAAAAAGTTTTGTGCAAGTCGCTGCAAGGCGGCCATAATTGAATTAGGAATGAAGGCGGCCAAAGAAGCGAGCGGACTGGGAGCACATCAAAACAAGTGTCAGAGCGGAAACGGAAGTGGTGCCGAGCGCTGACAGGCAAAGATTTCAATAAGAATTTGATTTAGCTAAAGCCTGGCCGCAGTCAAGTGTAGATCGAGGGAGGGATAGGTTTCCAGGGGTGCAGAGGAGCGGAGGAGCACGAAGAACTACAACCACAAGGTTTTTCAAACTTTACTCATTTTCAAAATTACAATGTTGCCACAAGCGTGGCGCTTACCGCATCAACAGCAGCGGGTACAGTGTGGGAGGGGCTGGGGGGCAGCAATGAAGCTAGAAAAATCTAAACGTAAGCAAAGTCAATCGGAAAAGTTGTTGATGCCACCACCAACAGAAGCAGCAGCAGCAGCAGAAGCAGAAGCAGCAGCAGTTTCTTTGATGCAGACCACGATGAGAGGTAGGGTGTAAACGAACAAGGGACAAAGGGGAAGGGGCGAGAAGATAAGAAGAAGGCAGCCAAAGGATGCCGTTGCCACATCCACAAGATGCCTTTACAGCTGCTCGTCCTTAGCAGACATTTTTCTGCTTTTGCGAAAAGTTTTTGTTGGATCAACCACTTGACGCTCGCTTCGGTTACCTACCCTTTACCCCCACGTGCCCCACGTGCTCCACTCCCTCTCCCTTCGCCCCATTGTCGGCGAAAAATATTGCACGCATTTGCCAGCCGCACACAACTTGTGCAGGAGGCGCTGCGGCATCTGCGGTAAATCAATTTCTGCAAATGAGATTTTTCAATTATAAATCAATTTTCGATTAAAATTACTTTTACGCATTTTCTTCTATCCGACATCCAGCTTCTTTGTGTGTGGCACAAAGTTTATGCGGCATGCGGCATGCGGCAACACTTGAAACTTTGCCTCAAAGTAGAATGTTATGACATTATAGCGATGCCTTCTTATAAACAACTCAAGCAGAACCATCATTAACCACAGGAGCTTCAAGTTAATTGTTGCGAACTTTCAATTAACAGTTTATAAACTGATTAAATACATTTTAAGTTGCTCTAAATATTAAACTAGAAGCTAGAACTACTTTTTCTAGAACTATCTATGCCGTTTTATGGGTTATAGATAATATTTTGACTAATTTAAACATTTTGTAAAGCAAAACAATCAGAGATATCTGCTTTAGTTTAAAAGATTGTCTTATTGTTATTTTAATAAGTATTACATGCTCAAATACTATCGATAATACGTTAAATGTCATCGATATTCTACACTATAGTTGACAATCTATTAGAAATGTTTGAATATAACTCTGAATAAAACTAAACTTTATTTTCTATTACAGAAAAGAGGATTTCATAATATTAATAATATATCAATGATTTAAATATTTCTTTATACTCTTAATAAGCATCACAATTATAGATCTTCTACTTGCAATGCTGATAGTAAAAACACTCTTAAATACTATCGATAATTAATTTCATACTATCAAAATTTAGCACTGTAGCTATTAGTCTATTTGAAATGATTTGCTTAAATAAAAAGCCATAAGCACATTAAATACTATCGATAACATATTTAATTATATCAATTATATTTTAAATTATTTTTCTAGCACAGAAAAAGTAACTAGACCACCTCCGCTTAAATAACATATTATTAATACTATTATCAGTGATTTAAATATTTCATTAAACTCTTTTAATCAAAATGAAAGATTTCTGCCTTAGTATTCCAGGCATAATTCAAAAGATCTACTGCTTGCAATTCTGATAAAAAGAACACTCTTAAATACTATCGATAACACATTTCATATTATCGATAAGCTGCACTATAATTAACAGTCTTCTAGAAATGCTTGAATTGTACTCTGAATAGAACAAAAGCAAGCTTTCTGGTTCAGGAAAACAGGAGTACATCGCCTCCTCTTCATGATCTCCTCCCGCTTAACTTACTTCTTACTTCTTCTCAGACTCTTCTTCTTTTCAGAGTGCTTAACAATTTCTGTCGATCAATGTAAATTGTCATTCAATCTGGCAGAGTGCGAATGACCCGAAACGATATTTGATACAAGCTCCATGTCGATGCTGAGACGAGCGATAAACCGATGAAGGAAGAACGGATGGAGAATAAGAAAAGAGCTGCACTTTGCTTTATATGCGACTCTTAATTAAATTGTGAATTATGGCCTTCGATTTGGCAAACGCCATAAAGGCCACAAAAATATGAGTCGCTGGTCGTTTGGCTCCGAAGAGTGGAAACTGCAACTCTAGCGGCCCATAAAGCTGGCAACGAGGCGAGCATAAAGTTTTACGATTGCCAAGTGTCCCGATGCAGCATCTCTCCCTCTCTCTCTCCCTCTCTCTCTCTCTATCAGTAAACATCCATGAATCCATTCGTCCATCCATCCATTCGGTCATCCATCCATCAAAGCGAAGCGATACCGACACTGGCCGTTATTAAATTATAAATGAATGAATGCAGTAAATGGCACAGCACAGTTGGAGTTGGAGTCGGAGTTGGAGTTGGAGTGTGTGCACGGGTTGTCGTCAAAGCAATTCGTAAAACAGTGCTCCACATAAGTATGCGAACAGGTAGATAACTGAGCACAAAGGCAGACGAAGACAAATGCAATTTAATCGATTTGGCGTGTGATTGCCGACTCTCTCTCTGAGCCATCTCTGGCCTGAGTTATGAGTGTGCCACAAAATATAATGCAATGTGATTGTCAAGCAGACAAAGCGAAAAGCGGAGACAGAGGCAGAGACAGTGAGTGAAAGAGAGAGAGAGAGATGTATGAGGTCAGCACATAAATTGAGTTTGAAACGCTGCATGTGGCACTGGAGGACACTCGACACACATACGTCATAAACTGACCGACCACAAGTATTTATGAGGCTTGGCAATTAATAAATTTGTGGCTAGTTGAAAATAAATCTCAAAAAACGGCCAATCAAATTGTTTATGGCCATGATTCCCAGTCGTCTGTCTCAACTGCTCAACTTGCAGCCAACAAGTTTTATGGCAACAACAATCAGCAATCGCCTTAAATTGGCAACAAGAATTCGCGCTTGTGTTCTAGGCAATAAGCCAACCTTGAGCCATGATTGATTCCCCTCCATAAAATTCTGTGGCCCAATAATGCAACAACCGCAGTGCAAACCAAAAAAAATCAAAAAAAGGGTTCGATTTACTGAGTCTATTTACGGTCTGATTCGGGTGCAAAGGTCAACGGTGTGTTCTGCCCATAAATTATCGATATACATATATATATATATACGTCTGTTCTCTCCAGTTTCAGGTACACTCCTCCTTGGCCAACTCAATCTCCCCCCCGCTTCGTCACACTTGCCAGCCGATCAATCACAATTCGAGGTTTTTCTTTCCTGTAAGTTGCATTATTTATGCTTTCTTTATTTCATTTCCTTTTTTTGGTGAACTGCATACCCTCTAAACGTTGGGTATACTCGACAACTATTCATTTATTAGCAAAGCTAACTCAGTTAATAATATTTATACTAATGAGGAATAAGTCTAAACGCAGTCTGCTGCTACTTGAAGCAAATAAGTTTCTTATTTTTAATTTAAAATATAAATATATAATTAGAACTTTATCTATAAAACAGTTTTCCCAATTTAAAATAACACTAATTGAACAACTTGTTAGGGTATTTGATATTCGGCAACTCAATGTTAACCGCTCTATCTTGATTTTTTGATAAATGTCACACGCCGCGTGCCAAATGTTTTTTCAGCTTCCCCCCACAAAAGTGAAAACTGAAAACTGTCGCATTTTCTTGGAATTTCATGCTGACTGCAGCAGAGGCCAGAGACAGAGGCAGTAGCAGAAGCAGAGACACAGGCAGCGACAGCGGCAGAGGGAGCGGCGATAGTCTCCCAAGGATACGGCATTACACTGCCAGCCAAAGTGTCCTGTCTGCCTGTGGCGCTGTCATTGTCCCAAAGCGATTTTTTGTTATAATTTCTCTTGCCTCCCTCCCCCCAAATTTCTATCTCACGTGTCGCTCTATTTTGTCGGAGTTGGAGAAGCGGGAGACGTGTGGAGACTCAGCTTGCCAGTCAAGCCTTTAATTTATGCAGCCCTGGGGAGATTTTGATTTTTTAGAAGTATTTCTTCTTTTTTTTTTGGTTTTTTGAGCGGGAAATGTTAAACAATTGCCATGTAATTAGACGGCACAAAGCAGTTCGAATGGGAGGTGGTGTAAGTGAGATCTGTGGGAGCAGAATATAGTTTAAAGTGCAGACGAAGACTCTATTAAAAGGAGAGAGAAATAAATTGTTAATCTTAAGATAGTATATAGAGTATAAGAAAGTATATGCCACAAGTCGTGGTTCTTTAAATGAAATTATTTATTCAGTTTTATATGTTAAGATATATAAAATAGTTACTAAATTAAAGTGGTATTAAATGAATATACAATAAATATATTTAATAGTACAGTAAATAGTTATATTTAAACTATAATAATATATAATATATTATAATAAAGTATTAAAAAAATAAAGTAGTTATTTAATTAATATTACATTTAATTAATATATAGTAATAATAACGATTAATATTATAGTAAATAGCAATATTTTATTTTTAAAAAATATTATTAATATAGTCAACCTGCAGATAGATATGGAATTTAAAAAAAAGCTTACTAATATTTAATTAATGTATAATAATAATATTGAATATAATAATAAATAGTTATATCTAATATATAAAATAATGAAATGTTTATTTGGAATAATAATAAAAAGGAAAATAGTTATTAAATTAAAGTGGTATTAAATGAATATACAATAAATATATTTAATAGTACAGTAAATAGTTATATTTAAACTATAATAATATATTATATATTATAATAAAATATTTAAAAAATCAAATAGTTATTTAATTAAATTATATTTAATTACTATATAATAATAACGATGAATATAATAATAAATATTAATAGTTGATAAAAAAAAATATAATTAATATAATCAACATTCCAAAAAATGTAGAATATTCAAAATAGGGAAATAATATTTAATTAATATATAATAATAATATTCAATATAATAATAAATAGTAATATCTAATATATTAATATATAAAATAATGAAATGTTTACTCGGAATAATAAAAAAAGGAAAATAGTTACTAAATTAAAGTGGTATTACATGAATATACAGTAAATATATTTAATAGAATAGTAAATAGTTCTATTTAAATTATAATAATATATAATATATTATAATAAAATATTTAAAAAATAAAATAGTTATTGAATTGAAATTATATTTAATATATATTTAAGAATAACGATTAATATAATAATAAATCGATTAATTTAAATAATAAATTTGATAAAAAGACTATTGATAAATATAATCAACCTTCCAAAAAATTTACAATATTAAAAAAATAATATCCAAATTAAAATAATATTTAATTCATATAAAACAATAATATTTACTATAATAATAATAATAATGAACCTGCCAAAAAATAAAATAGTTGATTTTTTATTACTTTAAACATATTTTATTCTCTTTCTAATATCGATGCTAGTTAAGGCATCTTAAGGCTGTTTTCTGAATATGAATATATCAAGAATCAAGAATAAACTATTACCTTTAACTATGTTTACTTACTATGTTTACTTTAACAGATATACTAGTAACAAAAATGTATATATTGTTTATACTATCAAGTTTATTTCATAACTAAGTTAAAGTCTCAATTATTCAATCGCTTCCTAAACTGCACTTCCGCTCTATTCGCACTTATTGTAGTTTAAAATGGCACAAATGTGTTGAAATAATCAGCAGAAACTTCAGTTCCTTCAAGCTGTAGTGTAAGACAAAGCAAACTAAGTCGTTGTTGTTGTTTTCAGTATGAAATTGTAGCTCAGAACAGGTTAGATTAGTTTTTTTACGAATAACTCAGATTTGTAATATAAATACGCGGAATCCCGTAACTGCGAGTATGCACTCAGTCAGTGGCAAGCTTGATAGTTACACACACACACACACACAGACACACACACACACACACACACACACACACACAGACAGACAGCATTCGTCACTGGCTGTCACATTAACACATCATTCATAAGGACATGTGCCAATGGCTTTTGGAAATATTTGCCGCCGCACAGGAACTGGGAACGGGAACTGGGAACGGGAATGGGAACGGCAACGGAAGCTGAGAGGAACTGGCAACTGGTAGCAAGGAATATGAATGTAAAAGAGATAGAAGATTGCGAATGGGAATGAGAAAAAGAATGAGAACGACGACCTCCCCAGCGATTTGGCGTCCTCCTGTCGCTATTTCAGATTTGGATTTGCGTTTGCCAAAATGTCAATAAACACGGACAGGCAGACGGACAGACGGACAGACAGACAGACGGACAGACGGTCGAATAGACTGTGCTATTGACATTTATTTTGATATTTCTCTGTTGTATTTTATTTGGCGCTGCGAAAGTTTCTTATTTTATTTTGGATGCTGAATTTGCTTTTATTTCATGTTGTCACATGGCGCTGACAAAATTTTATGCGAATTGGTTTCGCGTTTTGAAATAGTTTCATAAAAAGCAAATGCCACGTCCCCTCCTCCCCGCCACACTTCGCAGAAGGGTGTGCGGGTGTGTGTGCGGGTGTGTGTGTGTGTGCGTGTGTGTTTGTGTGTGCTGCCAATGCGAGTGATTTCCATTTGACATTGATGATGTTTATTTATTTCGGTGAAAATGGAAAATATACAAAATATACACACATGTGTGTGCGCTGTGTGTGTGTGTATAATTTTTCTTTGCTCTGCTGGATTTGCTATTCTCCGTGTTGCTGTTGTTGTTGTTGTCTTTCGTTTTGTTTTCTTTCCATTCTTCTTTGCTGTTTTTTATCACGACATTCTATTTTTGCAGCCGGGGGAGACTTTGATGGGAGCTGAAGCTCGTGTCCTGGACTCTGTGTGGGGGGTTTGGGTTTTGGTTGTGGGTTCCTCATCTTTTATGTGAATGCGGCTGGCGTTTTGGATTTCATTTTTTTGCGACAAGTTTGACTTATATGAAAAAGAGATTGATTACCCATAGAGAGGCTGTCGAGCTGTGAGTGGTTTTGCATGTTGGCAAATGAAACATTTTTTAGGTGTTTCAATATGCGTGGAGTGTGTGCTGTGTGTGTGCGTGTGTGTGTTGTTGAAATGGGAAATTGTTAGGCGCCTTTGTGGCCTTGTGAAAATATTTAAATTCGAAATTGCAACCAATCAAACAATTTTCCAATCAAAAGCTTCTATTTTGCCAATTTTGAGTCGACTTGTGCAACTTTTAAGTTGCATAATTCAACAAAGAACGTCAAACGCATCTACAAAACACACACAAGGACAGTGGACACTGGACAGTGGACAGTGGACAGTGGACAGCAGACAGTGGGCAGAGTGGACTCTTTTTACAGTTGCACCTGTGCGTAAGCAAACAGTGAAGCCTTCGTCCTTAGCCTCCTCATCGTTGTGATCATCATGCTTTCATTTCATTTCATTTCGATACGAGGCACCGGCTACGCAATTACCATGAACAACAACGTCCGCCGGTGAACTATGTACAAGCCAAATGATGGGCTGGCGGGGGTGCGGCAGTGGACGGAGGGGCAGTGGTGCTTCGTCGGCAGAGTCGTAAATATTCCAAATGTCATTTTGAAATCCTAATTTACGCTTCGTCGATCTAAAATGCACATTTGCCCAGTGTCCAAGCACACACACACACGCACACACACGCACACACACACGCACAGCGCACACACACGCACAGCGCACGCACTGCAATTTGGAGTGTTCTCCTTAACCCAGCTCATGCCCCCCTCCCGCTCATTTGCCTGGCTCCTACTGTGGGGCAATCTTCAGCGAATGGCTCGTCGTCCGCATCGTCAACGGGATTGGCATGCCTCATCATCATCATCATCAGCATGCCTCATCATCAGCATCATCATCATCATCATCATCATCATGAGGCACATTCGCTTTGGCAGCGCCATTTTGTATCGAAACATGCAATCAAAATTTTCAAATTTTCTCTGTGTGTGCAACGCACAAGTTGCAACTGAAATGGGGAAGCGGGGAGCAGGGAGTGGGGAGTGGGGAGTGTGCACTGGGTGCACTCTTCAAACAGACACACGCACCGAATGAATTACAATCAGCACACAATTCAACGAAAAATGCCGTCCAATTTCTAAATTGTGAGCCAGACCCAAAAGCCGAACTCGGACTCTGTCTCTGGCTCTAGCTCTGTCTCTGGCGCTTCCTCTACCACCACCACTGGCTCCTCCACGAACCACAACCCCTTGGACTTGCCCCATGGGGCGCGTTAGGAAAATTAGTGCATTTTGGGCCCAAAAACAATATGTTTTCCAAACGGCATTTCCATTTATGTTGCATGTTGTGCACACATTTCCGCAAATGCAACTCCCTAATCCCTTTCCCCCACCCCTTTCCCACTGACCAATCCGCCTCTCCCTTGCGCTGGGCACGCCTACAAGCGACCTATCGACTACACCATTTGCACATATTTGCACTTGTGTTGGGTGTGTGGAGTGTGTGGGGAAGGGGAAGGGGAAAGGGGAAAGGGGACTTGCGTATTGCATACATATTGGGATTGCACTGGGATTTTGGGTGCAGTTCTACCGCCCCCCGCCTCTCAGCTCATTGCCTATTCCGTTTCTGTGGTCCTAGATTGGAACCTCTCTCTCTCTCTCTCTCTCTCTCCCAGCTTGATGGCTGGCCAAACTTTAGAGCTGATCGAGTCGCAGGCTTATCGCTATTTTGTCGGTCATTTTGTTGTGATTTATCAAGTGATTTATGCAATTAAATGCGGATTTCTAAGATACTTTTAGTTGCCAAACACCTTTCGTAGTCTTATCAAGATCTTAGTTGTAATTTGGAAACACTCTGAAAACTAAGTAAGAGATTTATATATTTTTAGAATTTTATCAAATTGGAATTAAGAGAAACTATTTTCGTTTTAGAGAAGAGCTTTGAAACTAAATAAGAACTATTATTTTTATTAATATTTAACTTTAGCTAGAATATTTAAATGGTAATTTGGAAAAAGCAAGAAGCTTACAACATTTTTCAATTGTTTTTTAGAGAAGAACTTTGAAACTAAATAAAAACTATTATTTTTATTAATATTTAACTTTAGTTAGAATATTTAAATGGTAATTTAGAAAAGAAAAAGAACCTTACAACATTTTTCAATTGTTTTTTAAATTTGAATAAGCTTAAAGTGTTTTTTCTTTTAGAAAAGATCTGTAAAACCAAATAGAAACTAATAAAAGCTTAATATTTAACTTAAGTTTGTATATATTAAATGAAATTTCTTAATTTTACAAATTACAACTGAAGAGTAATTACTCCGAAAAGGAAGAAACTGATTTATATATATTTAGAATATTATAAATTTAATTGGGGAAAACTATTCTCTTTTAGATAAAAGCTTAGATACGAAAACTTTTACTTTATTTATAATAAACTTAAGCAAGAATATGATACGAATTAACGATTTCTTACAAAAGAACTGTGAAATAATTAAAAATCTTATATTCACGCATTATTTGATCGAGATATTGAATGGAAACTGGCAAGAAATCTCGCTTTTTCAAAGCAAGAATCTAAATTAAATATTATTTAGAAAACACTCGCTCTTCCTTTCTGTTCAAATTGAACTCCAAAATAAATGAATTGCGTATATCTTTTCAATATTTTATCTCACGTTGAATAACCCAAACTCTCGCCTTAAATCATAATATATTTCAGTATTTATAAAAGATCTTAATATGGAATTAGAGTTGAGAAAGAACTAAGTTCTTTAACTCCGAATTCGAGAAACTTTTCTTGTCCATTTATTTTAAAGTAGAGTTCTGTATGTTCTCTTCTCTTTCAGTTTGAGGCCACTAAAGTCAGTCTTTAATTAGTTAGTGAGTGCCTCTATCTTATGTAAGCCATAAAAATCAAAGTTTCACAGCTATCGGACAGTTCGGTGTCAATTGGAAAATCTATTCGAGAAATTTCCCCATCAAAAGTGACATAAACAACAGCAAGAGAAGAGCTAATTCTAACAAATTCCTTAACATCGAAGGCAGCGATACGAGACGAGTTAATCTAACACCATTTTGGGTTAATAATTAACAAGAGGCAATAAAATTAAAAATACATTTACTAAATATTGAATTTCAATGTAAATAAATTAAAATTAAAACCCGAACAGCACACAAAAAATTCGCTTGAAATCATTAAAGAAATCAAAAAAATAAAAATAAATAAAAAACCAAAATTTTGATAGCTTCGTCTCAAGACATTTCAAGATGTTGAGGCCTCAAAAGATGTGGCGATCTGGGCTGTTGTAAGCAAGTCAAGGAACGAGGCAGTGAAAGAAAAACTCGAATAATGATGAATTAATTGAGTATAAAATGTTGAAAGCAACGCACGACTAATAAAAAATAAAGTAAAAAACAAAAAAACCACAAGAAGCAACAAGAAACCACAAGAAAATAAAACAAAACACACGCACAATATCATAAAAATTATACAGTAAGCGATTGAGATACTCAACCTGAGAGATACTCAGCTTTCACAAGCCGTCCGTCGCTTAGTCTGAGCTGTAAATTGATGGAGAGTATCGAGAGAATTTGGAGAATCGAGAGATTCTTGGAATACGCATAAGAACTTTTATGCTAATGAGGCAAGTGGCAGGTTCAGTACTAAATCATGCTAATGGCCAGCCCACGTCGATCGTTACTCCCATGTAACTCCCCGCCCCGCCCCGCCCCTCTCTTTGCCCCTTCTCCCCTTTGTCACTTTGCCCCTTTAACTCTTTTCCTCTTTGATTCGCCTCCCGTATTTTTTGTTTCATTTAATAGATTAAATTGATTAATTCCATGTTGGCGAGTCGCGAGCATATTTTCGCTTAATTTCATTTCCGCTTCACAGCATACCCCAGCACCCCTTTCCCTTTCCCATTCCCATTTCAATTCCCCCTCTCCTGCCATGTCCAGCACTTGTTTGTTCCGCTCGCCCTCGAGTATCGCAATTTTTTACGCCGTTTCAAATTCATTTTGCCAAAAGGGTTGCGAAAAAAAATGAAAACAGCAACTTTTACGCTTTATTTGGCTTTTTGCTTGAACTGTCACCAATTTCACTTGGGGGTTGCATCCGTTGCGACCTTATAGAAGACATGCGTAGACCAAGTTATTGATCAGAATGTTGTGTTGTCAATCTGCTTTGATGCATCATCATCACATATGAAATACACACACACACGCACACACATACGAGCGTATGACAATCGCTAAAGGGTTTTCCTATTTTCCGGCTTCGACATGGCACTACTCGTACTTAAACAACGGTATTTCGTTAAGCACCGTAAGTATCTCGGTATCTGGCTGACAAACATCGCGTTGTCATCGCATGATAAAAGCGAATTTTCATGTCAACTGTCAAAGGATTTGATGCGCCTTTTTAGTTTGTTTTACACAGGACTCTTCTTATGGATTTGATGGCATTTTTTTTGCAGAGATTTTACAACATTTCGCAGCTGTTTTTTGCTACAGATATTTGCCAAATACTTACTTTATGTAAAGAGTTATAACACATACTGTCTTTGATATATTCTATATGCATTTATTTACTATGAGAGAGCTTATTAAAGCTCTTTTTTATTACGGTTATTCTCTCTTTATGCTTTATGAAATCGCTTTATCAACATATCAACTAGCACCGATCCCTAGATAAGAACGAACAAGGAAACATTGTAAGAGAACATTATAAGAGAGAGGAAATAGCAAGGCGAATTTACTCAAAGGCGAATTCGCAAAAGCAATTAAGAGTGCAAGGCAGATCTGCGTGAGAGACGCCTTACAGCGAGTTGCAGTTCGGCCTTTGACGTGAATCGTTGAGAGAACATCAACTCACACGGCGAATTCAGTTACATTATGCAATTACAATAATTAATATCGTTCCTCAATAAATAAACCCCTTATATATGTAAATATCTGAATCTTCAAAAGATTTATTAGACAATTCGAATTTCTTGACTGTTAGCTACTTTCAAAAAACTATTTTATTAATTGTATTGTCCAACGTTTGTAGTATTTGAATTTGATAATTTATTTACTTTCGAAATTACAACTGAAATGCTTTCAGTTCACTTTTCTAATATTTCTCAATAGAAATGTTGTCATAGGTTATGTTCTCACTGCTGTACATACGTTGTCAAATGTGTTTTTGTGTATTCAAGTGATTTAGTTTGGCAATCAATTGAGTGAATGACTCAAGCTGAGGCCCTCGTCTTTCATAAGATTCATAAATTGTTGGCATCCACTTGAGGCACAGCCTGTGGCAGAGACTTGGTCTCTCCCTCTCTCTCTCTCTGTCTCTCTCGCATTAGTTTCCAGTTGTTTAGACTCAACACATTTGTAACAATATTTGGGAACTAATTTTAGAAAAACGGAATCTAACAAAAAGGAGATGTTCTCTGGTCTACGGGGTCGATGCAAGGCAAATTGACAGCTCAAATATTTCAGGACAGATTTTTGACGTGCGCCCGTGATTTGTCATTGACATTGTTATGGACAGATGGAGGGAGTGAGGCAGCGAGGCAGCAAGGGAGGCCTGAGTGGGCCTCCCTCGTATTTGTGGCAGACAATCGGGCTGCAACACTTCAACAGGGAAGCGCGACGCAGACGATGCACTTCATTTATGCCGCTTGGATAAACAGCCGACGATCGTGAAGGAGAAACAGAAGCAGAAGGAATTGTAAAAGGCGAAGAGTAAGAGGAAGAGGAAGATGAGCTGGGGGCTTCGACTGTGGTTCCTCCCATCAGTCGCCTCGTCATGCGCCATGCGTCGCCACATTTTCTAATTGATTTTAAAATGTTTCAGTTTGTATAAATAATTGTGTTTTTGACATTCTCATGCCGTTCGTTTATTCCATATTTGCCGCCAGAATATAGATATAGAATCGTAGGGAGCATAGCGTAGAGCCTATCTATAGGAGGGGATTGTCTGTCTTCGGGGACTTTAGTTAATTGCGCAGCAGACGCAGGGCGACATTTCGGTTAATTTGGGAAGCTTACACAAAATTCAATATTACAATAATTTAATTTATGTTTGCCATTTATTATTTTCTAAATTGTTTTGGAACGTGCCGCTGCCAGCCTTGGTTCCTACCCGCCCTCAGCCCACCCGCCCGCTACTCATAAATTTCGGCAACTAATGATGACTATTTCTGTGCCCAAACTCCAAAATGCATCTCAGAGATGCACTGCCTCTCCTCATCCACATCCGCCGCATTGTAATCCGCGTTAATGTTTCTCGGCTGCCCCCAAAAACAACTTTAAAAACTAATCCTTTGGCTCCACTTCAAATGGGAACTCTACGTGATAAACACATAATGAAAGCTAATTAATTGAACTCTTACTCGACAATTTTGGCTTATGATGTGCCTATAAATGTGACTAATTCGTAGCTTGAGATATAGAAATGACTAATATATGGATTTAAGAGACATCGCTTCTGATACGATATAAAAATATCTTTTAAATAAAATTAGAGCCTTTGGTTAGTTGTAATGTTGCCTTAGGGTTGAATATGAATATGGCAACATTAATATATGCATTAGTTATATAATTTGTAACATTAGAAAGAGTTTGTAGTACAAAAATGTATACATTTATTTATAACAAGAGCTGCCAGATCAAATTGTTCAGTTTAAAGCTTGCGTTTAATGTGAGAGGTTGCCACTCATCTGTAAGTTATGACTGTAGTTACGCCTGTGAATATTTTGATCAAATTTTTATTTTGTAGTATATTTAACAGGATTCTAGAATATTTACCTGCCTCTTTTGATTAATAATTGTTTCTAATAACAAATGAAACGCCATGCAAACGCAAATGGTTTGGTATTATACCCTGAAAAGGTTAAAAAGTATAATTTAGCATATTTATCTACCCTTTGCAATGTCTGCATTATCTTAACGCAGCGTAAGAGCGCAAGTTTCTGCTCCGTCTCTTTTAGACTCAATGCTTAATTCCAGAAGTCTCGCTCTTAATACAAAAGTGCAGCTCAACGCATGGACGCCATGATGCTTATGAGCTCTCTCGCTCTTAATGTCAAAATGTAGCTTTAGGCACCGTTAGACCACTAGTCAAGCTAATTATTATGTGTATTTGTTTGTGTAATTTCGCTCGCTTTTGTTATTTCGCTCAGCTGAAAGATTGCCTATTTACAGCGACTGCTTGGACAGCGGTAGTTGTCGATCAGCTTGTTCTCTTCTAAAAATAAGAAAAGTAATTGAAAAAGTAATACATATATATATGTTGATAGTGTATAATGTAATGCTGTGTTTTGAATTACACAAATTATCATAAGCATAAATAATAAATAAACATAAACCTAACAGAAGCTTTATCATATAACATATTTACATGTAAAGTTTGCTTAAAGTTTCTCTGTATCTATAAGCATTCCATTCTCTCTCTCTCTCTCTCTAAGAGCATTAAGATGATATCATCTATTTATATAATCTGCGATTAGAACACTCTCATCCTTGGGGCAGTTCGAGGCTATTATGTTAAACATATCCTGCCAACTCGTCAATATGTGAGCCATCAACCCGTTTCCGTTTATGGATAGATTTCGGGGCATAATTTTATGTAAACTCATGGCATATCATGACGGAGTTCCGGAAAACGAAATCATCTTTGCGTCAGCAAGAAGGGCTCGACTGAGTCGACTGTGTGGACTGGCGATGACAGGATAAGAGTCAAACAGGATACGGGGGACAGTTAGACAGACATAAATGTATGTAGATGCGGAATGGAGGGACGTGAGGAATATGTTCGCCAGGATAATAGACGCTAAATAGCGGCACGCGGCGCACATTTTACGGCTGCAAAGATAGAGAGACAGAGACAGAGAGAGAGAGGGAGAGAGAGTGGAATGGCAAAGAAATTGAAATCGAAATCGACAACAATATTGAGTTTTTGTTTAGGCTCGAGGGGTGAAAGGCGACAGACGCTCATTATGGAAAATAATTTCATAACTCGTGGGGCTGCCACACGCTCGCGGAACAATGTGCGAACGAACAGGCGGCGACGTTGCATGAACAACTTGCAACACGCAAGCGGTTTGCGCCCTCAGTTGGTGTTGCTATAATTTTATGAGCGATTTCATTATTAATATGTTACATAATGTAAGCAAAGGCATCAAGGATAAGCAGTGCCGGGCGAGGGGGAATCGCCACCGGCGGCGTCGTGTCGCCTCGGCACGTGGCAGGAAGGCGTTATGTTTACATAAAGCACTTGCCCCGCTGCCACTGGGCGTTGTACGGGATTTAATGAAATGATTTCGTGGCTAATGTAAATATTGACTCCGACTCCGACTCCGACTCCTGTTCCTGCTCCTGTTCCCGTGCCTGCTCCCGTTCCTGCTCCCGTTCCTGCTCCCGTTCCTGCTCCCGTTCCTGCTCCTGCTGCTGTTGCTGGAAAGGATTCGTTCACACATTAATGCACAATTATGAAAGAGAAAATCCTTTGAGCGCTGATTTATGGTCGATCCGCAAAGCGGAAGCAATAACTTGCCCCATGCCACATGCCTCATGCCACTTGCCACACGTCGGCGACAAATCAAAACTGAGTGCAAAAGTTGTCTCCAAAAATGGATGAGCGTAAGTGAAATGCGAGTGTCCTACTCCCTCTCCCCCTCCCCCTCCGCATCCCCCTCGCCCGCTCCCACTGTTGCAGCGTGGAGCAAGCACAAGTATCTTCTAATGTGGCAGCCGGCAACGCATCTGTTGGCGTTTCATTTTCATTTGGAATTCATTTCATTCAAGTGCTTTCACTTTCACTTTGGCTGCAGCCAGGCTCAAACCGAACTCTCCCTGCAACTGCCTCCCCAGCCCCTCGCCCACGCTGCCATTTGCTGCCCCCTCTTGTGGCATGTAAACAAGGAAGCGTGGTGTAAAATGTCGCTGGTGCCAATTGAACCTTCTCAAATGCCTTCACTTTGCAACGGGCAACGGAGAGCGGCAAACGAGAGCTGCAACTGAAAGCTGCAACTGAAAACTGAAGCTGAAGCAGGGGCTGAAGCTGTAGCTGGGTCAACAAACTGTATGCCACACTTGCCCCTCATGCCTCATTGCCTGCCTTCATCCCCTAGCACAAAGTCCAAGTCGAATCGATGCTTTCCTCGATGTTTTTCCTACGATTTTCCTGGCCCTGAAAAAGAAGCAAATGTTTAAAAATGAGCATCAGTTAGCGTAGTTGTGTGTGTGTGTGTGTTGAGAGGTGTGTGGCAAGGATATCTATCAATTACATTGCTACAAATAGAAACAGAAAGAGAAAGATATAAATATAGATATAGATATAGATATAGATATAGATATAGATATAGATATAGATATAGATATAGATATAGATATAGATATAGATATAGATATAGATATAGATATAGATATAGATATAGATATAGATATAGATATAGATATAGATATAGATATAGATATAGATATAGATATAGATATAGATATAGATATAGATATAGATATAGATATAGATATAGATATAGATATAGATATAGATATAGATATAGATATAGATATAGATATAGATATAGATACAATCCTTAGCTGACCTTGATGAGTTTCTCAATTGCATTTCGGAGTTTCGTCCTTGAGGTGAATGTGTGGACTCCTTTGCTTAACCAGTTGCCGACAAGGACTCGCAGGACTAATGCATTTCACGCTCAAATATTGAAAAATGATGTACGTCAATATTTGCATATCATTTGGGAAGAGGGACAACTGGAAATGCTGAGGGAAGCGTGACGACATTGATATTGTGAGGGAAATTCCGGGGAAACAGGACAAACGCAACGCCCACTGAGGAAATCCTTTGGCAACAAAAGGGTAATGGCTGCAAATCCGTGACGCTATATGCAAATGCATGTCCTGTTTTTCTGGGCCTGGTTCTGGGCCGGCTTAATTAGTACGCAAAATATTTGCCTTAATTGTCGCACAAACAAGGCGACAGACAATGGGCGGAAGGGGAAGGACGAGAGAAGAAGATGCAGATGAAGATGAAGGCAAGAATTATAATCCCTTCGATCGGATTTTCCGGTCAGCGAGCGGTCAAACTGGGATGCACTACCTGCTTGGAAAACTGCACTAATTTTCGCGCATGATCCGCAGGATTGGCAGGATCTGCAGTGTGCTGGCTGATTGATCCTGTTTGCGGGACATTCGCCAAGATGCGGTGAGGCGGCTCTAAAGGCAACAAAGGCCACCGCTTTATACTCTCTACTCTATTCTATACTCTTTACTTTGCCTTAGTCCTGCTGTCCAGCCGGGTTCATTCCCGCTGTGCCTGAGCCTAAGGATTAGCAGGAGTATCGTTCCTTTGTAGGCGTTGCTATTGAGACTGTTTACAGAGTATTTAGCTCGGCTTTAAACATAAGCTACCTTGTCCAGCTTCAGCTCAGAGCTCAGACCTCACCGCGTCCCTGCTCCGCCTGGTCTGCTCATCAGCTGGATGCGAGATTGATTTGTCAAAAACCGCACTAAATGTTTAAGTAATTCATTGACCACCTACCTGCCTGGACAACAACTGCGGTAGACGTACCTCTCTACCCCTGCAACTTCCCCCGAAATAAATCAATCAATTAAATTTTTATAAACTGCTTTTGCAGTCAAATGTCGCTTGGAAAATATGCGAATTCAGTTCGAAGGAAATCAAATAAAAAACCTGCAGTCTGTAATTAAAATTTCAGCTAATATATCTGCTGGCGAGCACATTCAGTTTTTTGTTGTTGTGGCAAGTCGTGGAGCGTGCGACAAGCATATGACAGTTTGACAAACCGACGCTGACAAGTTGCCCCAAAGAGTTGCAGCAACAGCAGCGACAGCAGCAGCAGCATTAAATGATGCGTTTTGGAATTTGGGGTATGTCCGCTGCTCGGGGACAAAACTCATATTAAGACGGGCACATTATAAAACGCCATGGAAGCTGGAAGACAGCAGGCTGGAAGAAGAGAGAAGAAGAGAGGCGGGAAGCGGGAGCTACACTGTGGCCTGCGGGACGCATAACTTATTAAAAAGCAGCAAGAAAAAGAGTCAAGCAAAAATTGGGCCTGAGAAATGCCCCAAAATGGCATTTGGCAAGACGACCGTCTAAGCGCCACTTAAGCAACGGGTTTGCAGAATGCCACAGCGAGGCAGGGGCAGGTAACGGGGCAAAGGGAGAGGGGGGAACAGTTGAAGTCTGCGGACGGCGCCATTCATTATTCGCATTCTGCTCGGAATTGTCATTGAACTTTTGCCAGAAATTCTTTGTGCTTAAAGTAGATCACTTTGAGGTGCTCAGGATGATCTGCGAATAAGTTCAGATCGGATGGCAATAATTACTTAAATGGTTCTTAAATGTAATGCCATAATTTCAGTATTATTAAGTGAACAATTTCAGTTAATATTGCTGTAAGAATATGTGCTAAAGAGGGCATTATAGTGTGATGGAAAAACGTTTGAAAAGTAGAAGAAAGCTATGTAACTTTGAGACTTTAAAGTGTATTTATTATTCATTAGTTACTTTATAAGTATATTTGTTATGCAAGCAACTATTTAATAAAGGAAGAAAGAAAGAAGTCTTTCAGCATATTTCTGGGTACAGAGTTAATCGCAGTCGAGCACGCCCCACTGAACTTCTTGCTTGTTTAATATAAATAAGAGTAAATTTATTTAACTGGCAATAAAAATAAGCATTGTTTATGCGAGAAGAGATAAATTTGCGAGGCATACGACTGAGAGAGGTATATTAAGATTAGTATAGTGTCTAGATTGAGTATAAGTATAAGTAATTAGTAAGTATTAGTAACTAAAGTAAAGTGAACTTCTAAATAAAGAAGCTTCCTCAATATTGAATTGATTTCAAAAAAGATTCTGCGTTTAATTAAAGTGTAAAAATACAGAAAAATATATAATTCGATATGTTTAGCTGTTCCTAAACTTATTCACTATATCTAGTACACACTGTAGTAGCAAATTTTGCATTTATGCATAAAGAAATAAATGAAATATTGATCAAACTTTTAGGCTAAAAGTCTAAATCAAATAAATTAAATGATTGTGCTTTTAATATTTAGCTTAAGCTTTAAAAACTATTGCATTTATGCCAAAATTTATTATAAATTGTTAACAATATTCAGTGTAATTAAATCAAATAAAATATGTTCAACATATTCAATACAAATGGACTAATAAAATGTCCCCCCTTGACGGGGGAAAATGCCAGAGTCAAATTGAAATAGCGAGTGTTTTCCACACAAATGCCATAAATATTGTGGTCGATCGGAGCTATGAAGATGACAGCGATTGAGAGAGAGAGAGAGAGAAAGGTAGAGAGAGAGCGAGAGAGAAAGAGAGGGAAAGAGATAGAGACCAGGGACAATGCCACAAGGTAATAAAAATTTTCAAAAATATCATAATTTTTGATTCCGATGAATAGCAGGCCACGTTTGGGCCATTAAAGGGTTCAAATGAAGCCGTAAAATGTAGCGATAAATTATGCTAAAACCAACATCAATTACAAGTCGTAAAGCGCGGACTGTGGGGCAAGGTGAACTGCAACTGCAACTGCAACAGCGACTCGAGGAGCCGCGGGATGGAACCACAATAAAACCAAAACTCGAAATAGATCGAGATATATATAAGTATATATTGATCGAACTCACACAGTGCCAGCCGTCTCATCATCACTGTCATTGTTTCAATAGAAAACGCATAAAACTTGAGAAAATTGAAACAAATTTTACAGAAGAAAAACAGAAGAAAAGGGAAAATCTTGATGAAAAGCGCGCGCATTTTATGGATATTTGTTTTTCGCTGGTAATAATGCCACCAGTTCAACAACTGCAGCAGAGAAAGACTGAGAGAGAAAGAGAGAGAGAGAGATAGAAAGAGAGAGAGAGGGGTAGTCTTGTCATAGGGTTGCACTTTTATGGCTTTTCAAATGTTTCCGCAACGAGGCCCGCTAGAAATTTCAGTTACACGATAATAAAATTTTGATTTTTCCATCGAGAGTCGCGAGCTCATCCTTGGCCTTGGAACAGACAGACAGACAGATAGACAGACTGTTTAGGGTGGGCATGTTTACCAATAATAGAAGATAAATCGTCTGGTTTACATTTAGAGCAGACAGCACAATGCCGCGATCCGATCAGCGACCCGACGAGGCCATAAACATAAACATCAGGTTTATTGTTCCATTCCCATTCCCATTTCCATTCCCATTTCCCTTTATCCTTTCGTCGAATGCCAGGATGCAGCAGTCCGGTGGGTTGTTGGGCTGCTGGCGTTACCTGGTTGCGCCCATCAAGTGTCTGCGTCTTCCCTTCACACATCTCTGCTCGCCTCCGCCTTGCCGTCGTCTTGCCACGCGCTCGTAAAACTCTCTCTCTCTCTCTCTCTCTCTCCCCAATCCAACTCAATCCTTATCGATATATGCTGCAATTAAAACTAATTATAGCTGCCTTATCTCTGCCTCTGCCTCTTCAACTTTCTTTCTAATTGCAACTAATTGTCTTAATCTAATTTCGAATTTAATTACTTTACTTCAAACATATTCGGGCTACTGTCGACTCACTCTAATAAAACATAAAACAATTCGTTAGTTTATCACTATTTTTAATTATATTATATCTACTATATTATTTCTGGGAATCCCATTGATCGTATTTATAGAGTTTTCTTGGTATTTAAATTAATTTTGGTTTTAATTCAAATTAAATTTAGCCAGATTTTTCTTGGGTTGCTTAAAATAATTCTTAAAGTTTCTTTTTTTTTTTATTTATTATTTATAGGATATTCTACATTTTGAATAAATATATAATAATTGTTTATTGCTATAATATTTTATTGCAAATAAAATATTCATCATTTATCGCTAAAATTATAAAGTTCTATTATAAAGTTTAATTTATTTACTAATTATATTCTTTTATTATAAAATAATTTGTAGAAAAGTCACAGCTACTATTATATCAAATGAATTTTTATTATTATTAAATATTTGCTCTTTAAAAAATACTTTTAAAATACCTTTAAAATATCGTTAAAATAATATTTGACCAGGAAAATTATTCTGAATGAATTTATTTAATAATCAAGTACTTCTATTATTAATTTTTATATAATCTAAAATTTCAATTTCTATTTTACAAATTATTTTCTAAATTTCCTACATTCTAAACCTTAATTAATTTCATTTTAATCTTAATTTATAAAATGTATTTAATTTATAAAATATAGATACAAAGAAAGAAGGATTAAATTGTTTTTGTTGAGATTAAATTGCAAATTTCATTTATTCACACATTTTTATTACATTTTCAAACTTTATTTATTTTTAAATATATTTTTATAATAATTCCTTATTTCCTATAAATAATAAATATTTTCTCTTCCATCAAATGTTTTATCTATAATCAAGTTCTATATAAAACTTCATTTGCAAATTAGAATTAATATAATAATTTAAATATGTTTATAAGTAATTTTTTCTCATATTTCAAATGTTTTTCCCCAATCCAACTTTCTGTTAAATTGAAATTTATTATGAAAGTGCAATTTATTATTAATTATTCATTTATAAATATAATTATAAATATTAACAAATTTCTCTTCCATTCCAAACTCTGTTTTAAACTCAATTTTCATATTTAGATTAATAGAATTAAGCTAATAATTTAAATATATTTATAAGTAATTTTTGTCATCTTTCAAACGTTGTCCTAAAGATAAATCTATTCATAAAGATCTATTAGAAAGCCAACTACTGTATTTATTTCTTATAGGAATACCCTTAATATGTTTATTTGTATTTAATTTCCCACAAATATTTAATATTTTCTCTTCTCTCAAATGTTTATTCTGTAAACTTAATTTTTATTAAAGTTAAGCTTTACATTTCGATGAATATAATTAAAATATTAATTGAAATATATTTCTAAGTGGAACACCCTTAATTTCCTAACTGTTTTCATTCATTTTTCAACTAAATTCAATATCTTTTCATCTGTTAAATGACTTTTCTTAGCTTTGCTGTAAACTGAAGTTTATTCGTTAATTTATTTTTAGACTAATATAATATTTTATTATTATTTGCAGTGAAAATAGCTGTAATTTCTTTATTTTTCATTAATAAGTAACGCGTTTCCCCCTCTTAATTATGTTTCGCCGAATGAAAAGCCCTTAACTCTGCGCTAAAGTTAATTTGCAGCATTTTTTAAAGAGCGCAAATTGTGTGTTGAATGGGCAAATATCAGAAGGGTGTGCAGGGGGGAGGGGAAGGGAGGACAACAATTGTGTGAAGTGATTTGTGCGGTTTGCCACAAAGAAATAAGAGAAGAATGGAATCGAAATCAGAATCGAAATCAGAATCGGAATCAGAATCGGAAACAGAAACGCGTTGTCAATCAAAACTCAAGGGCCGTCAGTTGAAAATTGTGCAAATATAATTTTCACAGCAATTTTCAGCAAATAAATAAATGCAATAAATGAGAGGGAGCGAGCAGAAGGAGCGAAGGGAGGAGGGAGAGAGGGGAGGGTGAGCAGAAAGCGCGTTAAGTGAGTGCAATTGACAAAGGAAGCGAGCAATGAGTGCGGCGATGAGTTGATTCAAATTGAGGAGCACTTGAGAAATTATGCGTGCATGAGGAGCAGCAGAGTCAGGGGGGACAGAGGGAGAGTGGTAACCAAGAGAGAGAGGGGGGCCATTGGCAACTCAGTGGCAAGTTGCGGTCGTCGGCCACTTGAAAGCTGATTTGATTTGCCAACTAAATTGATTTGATTTCGTGGCAAGCAAATCGTGCGCAATCGCTGGCAAGACAGGACATGCGGCAGGATACATGTGGCAGGATACAGGTGGCGTCAGCAGCAACTGTACAGTTATGAAGCCGTCTTATCGCCGTGCAAACAGAGCGAAAGAGTGAGAGGGAGGGAAGGAGAGAGTTATGTGGCAAGCGGCGCCACACGATCAGACTGCGAGTGTCCTTCGATCCTTTGGCCTGGCTTACCTGCAGTGGCCCGGAGTGTGGCGCAACTCAAGCAATTGATCCCTAACGACACCTACATCACTTTCCCATTGTCAACTGTCGCCTGCATGCGCAGTTTCATTGAGACAGTCCGAAATCAGAGCAGGTAAATGTGGCAACGCGTTTTCCCTTTGCCCATTTTCCCATTTTCCTTTGTTTTTTTTATTGCCACGTTTTCTTCTTGTTTTTTTTTTGTTTTGTTTTTTGTTATTTTTTAATTATTATTGCCAGCGTGGTCAGCGACAAAAGGAAATCCTTTTTTAATATCGTTTAAACTGCAATGGCAGCTCTCTCTCTCTCTCTCTCTCTATCGTTGTCTCTCTATTGCTGTCTCTCTCGCTCCTTCGTCTCACTGCTCACAGTTCACCTCAAATTTATGGCCCAGCCTCAAAAAGTTGTTGACATTTTTGTTATCGGCCTTTTGGGCCATATCCTACGCTCCATCAATGAAATATTGATCGAGTCGCTCATGTGTGTGTGTGCGTGTGTGCGTGTGTGTGTGTGTGCGTACCTCTATGAAGATATCATTATGCATTTTCAGCTCTGAACCCTCGCACTGATTTATGCGTAATTACCTTGCTGCCAGCTTCGCTTACCTGCGCTCCACAAATATTTAAATATCGAACTATAAAAATCTTTATGCCTCGCCTCAAGAAACTTCACATTTTCCCCTGAGTTTTCAGTTTTCCGATTTCAGTTTTCAGTTTTCCGATTTCAGTTTTAATTTCACTATCAATTTCAGCCTGTCTCTTAGTTTATTAAAGGACTCTTTGCAACTCCATAAATGCGTTTAGATCTCCTGCTTTTTACAACTTCTCGTAGTTCCCTCGTAGTTCTTGATGGAAAGATTTATGTCTCCTGCTTTGATTCGGCTCCTGATGAACCTCGCTGATTAATTAACATGATCCACAGTCGTCCAAGGGGGGGACGTTCTTGTTTTATGTGCCACAAATGTCTTCTATTTATTTATTGTAATGTATTTAGCTTATCCTTTGTTTCATTCCTTTTGTTATTGAATCTAATTATTACTAAATTCTTCTTCTTATTAATTAGTATAACTGAAATGTGCTTACATAGGTTTCTAATTCATTTTGATTATTTTTAGTAATTTTTACCGATTTAAATTGTAATTGTTAAACGCTTTTGTATATTTATCGATTAATCAATATCATTACTTACACATCTCTAGCGATAGGCATTCGTATTGTTATCCCCGTCATTTTATATTATTTACAAATATATTTTAATTACATGTTGATGATTAGTTTTATGAATTATCGATAACATATTATCGATTTCTCATCACTTACGCATCACTAGAGTAAGACATTCGTATTGTTGTTGTTGTCCCCGTCAATTTATATTATTTACAAATATATTTCAATTGCTCTTCGATTAACAGTTTATTGAATTATCGATAACATATCACGAGCTCATCCTTTACACATCTCTAGCGGTAGGCATTCGTATTGTTATCCCCATCATTTTATTTCAATTACATTTTGATTATTAGTTTTATGAATTATCGATAACATGTTATCGATTTCTCACCATGAACTGTATTAATTTGTAGTAGTATTATGCAAGAAATCTGAGTATTATTTGCATTATTATTGCTTTGTAAATTTAGTTATGCACATTCGCTGCTCATCTGTAGTTTTTGGTTATCGATTGTTTTTTAAAGTAAATATAATAGAGTTAAGTTAAGTAACTAGACTAAAACTGAACTAAGGAGTTAAGTTTAGTCATAGTACAATTGCCCTTCCCTTTCCACCACCCCCCACCTCCCCCTTTCCCCACTGCCCTGTGCCGATAGCAATCTTTTGATCTTCGATAGGCAAGCGATTGCTGCACTTCAAAAATTTGAAATGCAGGTCGCACTTGGGTCGAGTTAACGTCGAGTAAGTGGAACCAACTGCTCTTTAATAAGCAATTTCGTTTATAGAGTGTGAAGAGGGAGAGGAGAGAGAGAGGATGGAGAGGGGAACAAGGTGGGGAGTTAGGGGCATTTGAAATGAGGTTCAGCTCATAAAGCAAACATCAAACGCGTTTGTCAGCGATTTAAATGAGTTCGCGTTTTGATAGAAATTTCTGGGCACATGCATGGAATTAGTAATAGATCTGGTTCTGTTTTGGGTTCGTTCAGCTGCTTCTGGTTCTGGGTCGGGGCTCCGAGGGACTCTGTCTGAGTCTGAGTCTGGGCATAACCCAGAAGAAGGCGGCAAAAATGTTCAACATTAAAATCAAATAAAATTTGTTAAATTGTTAAAATTCTAAAACGCTAGCAATGCGGTCATAAAAGCCACTCCTCCTCCCCGTTCTTCTACTGCCCCTCCTTTTCCCCGACCTCCGCTAACAAGGCAAGTGGCACGTCTGTAGTACTGAGGCACGCAACACGCAGCTGAGCTCTACAGATCCCGGGAAGATTACTTGTTGAATTTGCCATAATTTTTATGAGGCTCAAGGGGCAAGTGTGAAAAACTCTGACGGACAACAACAAACGAAATGGAAATCGAAATGGAAATGGGAATGGAAATCCTTCAGCCCAAGGATCGCCGATCGTCGGTTTACTTAGGCCCAAAGAACCTTAGCCTGACCATCATAAAACCCAGCACCGCCAATTGATATGCCCGACGCATGCGCTACCCTGCGAACTGGCAATAACTTTTATTTATTTATTTTCCATTTTCCATTTTCCATTTTCGGTTTTCCATTTTCTATTTTCTATTTATTATGCGCTTATTCCATTTGCGATCCTTTGAGGCAGGACCGCTTAGCGGAAGCGATTCCGTTCACTTTTTTCCCCCATTTTTCACCTCTATTCCTTCCTTTTGTTTTACTTTCCTCTGCGTAAATTATTTTAGTTTGTTTTCTGCCTTTTTTCTCTACGATTTTTAATTAGTTCAACAAAGAAGCCGAAAGATCATTGAAATTCAAAGATCTCTTCGTGTTGATAAGGAAGGGGAGAGGGGAAAGAGGGTATTAGAAATAGGGTGACAAAATCAGGCTGCCAGATTGCATATTGATTAAGGATGTGAGGGGGAAAGGGAGAGAGAGAGAAAGGGTCAAACTGAAATGAATAACTGAGATAACGTTTGCCTACAAAACTTATAAATAATTTAAATTAACATTAACAATTAATTTTGTTATAAATAAAATTATTATCAACAATATATTAAATTAAATAAATAGTATTCTAACATATTAATTATTTTTTAAGTTAATTGATTTTGTTTTCGAATAATTACAATGAGCGCTCGCTTTAAATATGCTTAGTTTTGCTTGATTTATTTTTTTGTTATTTAGCTAATTAAAAACTTTTTATTGCCGCCATTTTTGGAGGCTGAAATCAAATAAAAACATCACTCTATTGTTTATGGTTATGAGCTAATGGAATTTTAAAAAATGGGCATGCTAAATATACGATAAATGTTTGGTTTTTTGTGGATTTTTAATACCTATTTGACTTATTATGAAAATATATAAACACACACACGCACACATGCTTAAATAGCATGCCTAACATGCCTCGGGTTAACAGTCTCTTACTGTTGGCGGGGTAACGCTGTTAACAGACTGCGTTTGCTCACATTTTCGAACATGCATTGGACTTAACAGAGTATAAGACTGAAGGCTAACAGCGCATGACACTGAGAGCGCGACAGTGACAGAAACAGCAGACATTTCGAAAAAGAGCGCGGCCGCTGCGCTGCTGCTGTTGCGCCACAGCGCAAGCAGGCAAATGCACAAGCATCGCGTAGCTGTGTGTGTGAGAGCGAGAGAGCGAGAAAGAGAGAGGCAAGCAACCTGTAAGAATTCAATGAGTGCGCGTATTGCGCTGTTTTTGTTGTTATCGTTTCTGTGTGTTGGTGTTGTTTTCGTTATGATTATGAGAGTCTATCAAAAACTTGATGTTCGTATGTATGCTTGTGTGTGTGCGAGCCTCGTAACTGTATTGGCGTATCAGTTGGAATATGATGGCAGATATGAAAAGGGCAGAAACATATACGAACGACACTCCCGCTGCTATCGCTGGCTGCGGCGGTTGGTTATCGGCGGCGGCGCAAGATGAGCGAATATGAGCGTTATGAATTATGTATTTGCCTGGTACATAAACAAACCCTCATACTCACACACACACACACACTCGTGAGAGAGAGACTTGTGTGGGTTGGAGGCGTATTGTATACATTTGACTCGTCTCATTTGTTGTTGTTGGTTTATGAGTGCGCCGTTTTCTGTTTTCTTACTGGTGCGCAAGGTGGCGATTGGCTTTGGGCTTTGGCCTCGCTTGTTGTTGTTGCTGCTGTTTCTGCTAGTCTGCTTTTTTTTGTCTCGCATTGTTTTCTATCTTTTTAACATGTATCGGCGGTTCCTGCTTCTCCAGTTTGTGCTCTTCTCGACTCGGACTCTCTTTGCCAATCCCACTCTCCTTGCAGGCAAAAATTTATGACAGCGTTCCCGCCTGCGGTTCTCCTCCTTCTCAAAGTGCACCCATTGGATAAGGGGACGAAATTGACTTTTCAGTTGGACTTTGCAGCAGCGACGTCGACGGAGACTGCGACTGCAAAAGAGACAGCGACAGCGGCAGCTGCTGAGGCAGCTTTATGAATGCCTTCTCTTATCTTATGTATTATTGTAATTTTTTCTTATTGGTTGCTTCTTTTGATATTGCTGTTATTGTTGCTGGGTCAAGTGGATCCGTTTTGGCTTTTAGTTTCCCTTAAACTTCCTTACATCATAAGACGCTGGGCGGGGTTTTGCTAGTGTATGGTACGAGTAATAGAGGTTAGAGTGAATCGATAGACTTCTTAAGTTATCAATGAGTTATTTTGTATTAATATTACATAAGTATATTTATCTAAATATCTAATATCATCCAGAATCCTAAATAACAGTTAAGCTTCAAATCGAACTTATTTCTCGCATTAATCTATCATATTCTGTTTCTTATTACTAGTCTTGTTTTTAGAGGAATTCCACAGCATTATTTAGAGTCAGACAGATGTAATATCTTATCAGATTTATTGGCATAATCTGCCGTAAAATGTGTATAAATTTATCGATATGTATTTACATACAACAGAATTGCTACACAGAATCATTTCTCACTTATTACGACAAACACAATTTATTTCGTGAATTCGATGAGAAAATGGAACAGGTTCTGCGATTTGTTAAAATGAGAACAACAAATAATTTAACTTCTGTCTGATTTATAACTACACGCATGAAATCGAATGAATGAAATCAAAAATAATGAAACATTGAATCATTTCGGTCGACAACGAAGCAATTAATGTTAGTAATCAAAAGTTATTTAACAATTGTTAACAATTGTTCCAATAATTAGTCAGTCTTTAGAATTTTCTATTAAAAAGCCAAAAAAAAACCTTAATGATTATATCGAAAACAGAAGTCACAAAAGTTATCGCCAGATGTGCGAAATTGAGTCACCAAACATTCTTGAAAAGTTTCTTGAGTGATCTGGAAGAACCGTTGCGTGGAGTGCTTAAAGCTCTGAGTGTGAATAGCTTTTCAGTTTAAAGTATTTGACAAACTGTGAAGTAAATTGATAAAGCCGCAAAGACAATAAAATGTCGCAGAGCTGAGGAATAAACAGTAAGAAAATGATAGTAGAAGTGGGAGTTGCCAAAAGTCACGATAAAACAACAAAAAGAAACAAGAAACCAAACATTTTGATGAATGGCTCATAATATTCAACACACGCACACGCACACACACACGCATACACACAAACAATCGAATTGACGAATAAGCGAAGCACCCAAAGCAGACAGTTGGAGAGATGGACGAAGGGGCGAGTCGAGAGTCGGGGGAAAACAATAGCAAAGAACCGAAAATCTTATAAAACCGAAATTAAAAAAGCAACAACAGCAACGGCGCTCATAACTGGCGGGAAGGAGAGAGCGTGCGAGTGAGCGAGAGCGAAAGAGAGAGCGCTCGCGCAAGAGGTGGGAAGAGCGAACGCAACACATGGCCGGGGCGCAGGCGTGCGTGCAAGCGAGACGGCAGCTGTAAAAGGGCCGAACATTTTATAAGCAAAGCATGTGAGAGGGGAATGGGGAAGAGGTGGAGGTCGGAGAGCTTCGCAACCAGTTGCCGGCGCATATGAATTATGATAAATTATTAATCAAGAGAGCGCAAGTGCGAGGGAGAACGCAAGATGGCACCCGAGAGCAGCCGAAAGTAGCTGTTAAAAGAACACGGTTACAACAACAAAAACAATGGCGCAAAAGGTGAGCGAGCCCCGATAAGCCACCAAAGCGGAAGGAAGTAGCAGCAGCAGCAGCAGCAGCAACAGCGGCGCTGGCAGCGCAGTCAAGTTGAGAGCCGACACGAAGTACGCTGCTTTTTTTGAGCGTTCGCCGCGGCATGTCTCTTTTTGCCACTCTGCGTGAGTGTGAGTGTGCGTGTATGTGTGAGTATGTCTCATAATTTTTCGAACAAGTTTCATAAATGTCCGTGCAGCAAACAGGTAAGCAGCGGCAGAGGCAGCGGCAGCGACAGCAGTAGCAGCCGCCGCAGCAGCAACAGCAACAGCAGTGAATGAGCATCCTGCGCTCGCGAGCGCGAGATAGAGAGAGCGAGTGTGAGGGCCACAAGTTGCGCAGCGGTGAGAGGTCGATGGCAACAGTAACAGTAACAGCAGTCATAACTGGCCATAGGTGAAAGCAAGACAGCACGAGACGGCCGACTGTCGGGCAAAATTTAATAAAAATTATGATGAGAGGGAAAATGCGACTATGTATTTGTATGGGAGAGGGTGTGTGTGCAAGTGGGAGCGAGAGCGTTTATATATGAAAAATTATATGAAATGTGAGCGAGTGCGCGTCTGAGAGTATGTGTGTGTGTGTGTGTGAGAGTGTAACTGTGTAATTGTATGTGTGAGCATAAGGTGGGTTGGTTGACTGAATGTCAGGATATGCCCGTTGTTGTTGTTGTTGTTGCTGTTGCTGGCAGTAATAATAAAAATGTTGCACACACACACACACACACGCATACACTCATGCATATATATGTGCATGTAAAAATATTGGTAGTAAACCGGTCGCGTCGTCGTCGTTGTCGTCGCTGCCCGAAGCAGCAACAGCAGAAACGACGCTGCGTTCGTGTAGCCCAGCGTGTGTGTGTGTGTGTGCGAGCGTGTGTAAGCGCGTGTGTATGTGTGCCTGAAAGTATCTCAAAGATATTGTTTGTGTTTTGTGTCAGTGTTATTTTGACGCGCGTGCTGAACGTTCGTGCCGCATTGAGAGCAGCGATTCAGCCACTGAGTTGATACCGATTACGTTTCCCGTTCCGTTTCAACACAACATTTTTAGCGAGTGCGCGAGCGATTTCAAAATTCCAATCAGATTGCCTCCAAGTGTCTACAAATACATATACATATATATATATATATATATATCAATCTATATAATATATACATACATGATCAATGTGATGAGTTTTGAGATTTGAAAATGAATCTCAATGCAATTAGTTATCGATAAACGTTGCTAAGCCGACGGCAAAACACACAACGCGTCTGTGAATTCAAATGATAAATTTACTTTAAAAATAAGAAAAGAAAAGAAAAGCAAAGCAAAGCAAAGCATAGAAAAGAAAAGGAAAGCTCAAGAGTGTGACAAGGACAGTGAGACATGGATCGAGCCCTGCGCGCATGACAAATGTTCAATTTCCTTTGGCCAAGTGGCGCCAAGACAACGAACCACAGATTCTCAGCTTCATTCCCCTCCTCAATCTACACACGCACACACACACACACACACACCGCAACACACAACACACACACAACTCGATAAATAATGTTTAAATTGTGCTAAAATAGCTAATAAAACATAAAACATAAAACAACAATCAATCAATTCAACATTCTTGATGAAAAATCACTTGTCAAACGTTCTGTGTGCGATGCGTAGTGACTTCAAGGATAATCACCAGGAGACCATCAATAAAATGATACAATTTGGTACCGTTAAATATGGCATTGTCAAACAGCTGAAGGATCGCGCCAGAAGCGCCGACAAAGGTGAGTAAAGCTCTCTCAAACTTCTTCGAAAAGTGCAGACAGAATGAGTATTACAGAAGTGGAAGCCAGTAGAAGTATTAGAAGAATTGTATCTGTGAATAGAAAAGCTCATTTTCCTAGCCAAAGTTGAGTTTTCCTCAAAGTATCTAGAAGTCAATCATTGTTTGTATCTCAGCCGAGAAATATATCAATTGCTTAAACAAAATAAAGTTTGAAAAGCTGCTTAACCACTGCAAGCTTTTGCCAGAAGCTTTAATGCGCTTTTACCTATTACAACTGTCTTGAAGCTTTATGCATTTATGGCTCAATTCGTATTAAACCATAAAACTACTGTATTTAGTGTGTTTGCAACTTGGGAAATTGTTGCTAACGAAATTGAATAAACATTTATGGATAGCTTGTTGTTTCTGAAATGGGATATGGGAAAGACAAGTTTATGACTTCCCTTCATAATTTTAAATGGACAGTTACAAAATGATCCGTTAAATCATAAAGAAAATATCAATGGAGAGACAAGCAACAACAAATTGTAATTAATTAATTTGGTGTTAAATTGGATACAATATTCCGAAGCCGAAACGATTCGATTCGAATGCGTTTCGATTGGATTCATTTTGTGGCTGTTTTTGCCGTATGCAAATGGCGGAGCTTTCAAAATCCATTAAAGAAACCGATTTGAAAAGGCCTCCAAGCTGCTCTCAAATCATTTTCAAGCTTCAAGATAAGCACACACGCACACACAGAGCGATAGAGAGAGAGAGACACACTTAAATCATATCGATATTTGATTTGTCATAAAAAATAGATGAACGGAGAGCTGAGAGCTGTTAATAATGCATAATGCATAATCCAGTTAAATATGTTATTAGTAACACACACTCTGCTGGAAGAGAAAGACAAAAAGAAAGAGCAGTTAGACAGACAGAGAGAGAGGCACTTAAAAACTTTAAACTGGAAATGCAAAACACACAAAAGCAACAAAAAAAATGTAGGCGAAAAAATTATAATTTATATTTGATAATAAAACTGGTGCAGACAGTTGCATAAATTTAAATTCAAATAAACAAAAATAACAAAAATAACCAAAAATAAATGAAAAACCATTTTCTAACTGGCCGGCTCTGTTTGATTTTCCAGTTGGCCACTCTTAAAGTTACAGTTAAACTACTTACAATGGCCCAAATCAATGTTACAGCTTTAATATTTAACATAAATTTGTTTCATTTGGGCAAAAATGACAAATTTGTTAATTAACTGAAACTGGTTCAGTTCAGTTGTTTTTGTGCGTTTCTCTGCGGGAAAATCTCTTGAAATTCTCTGCTTCAGTTTTGGGACTTTCTAAATTTAAATAACTTCAGAGATTCATATTAATAAGCAGCTATACAAGTTATTTATTTCTTTGTTCTACTGTAGATAGTTTTGTGTTTATTTAGAGAACTAAAAGATAGAAAACTTCTTTATTTAACATTAGCATTAAGTTTGAAGTGCTTAGAATTATTAATATATTATTTAAAGTATATTATTGTTGTTATATCCAGCTGTAAACTCATTCTACATTAGCTGAAAGTTTCTCAAAGGACTTTTAATAAAAAGTAATTGCTGCTGTTCTAATAATTAATATTAAATGTATTTTCTATTGCTTTACAATTTCATTTGTATTTCTAATTTGACTTCAATAATTTAAATAATATATATATAATAATAATATATTAAAATAATTAATATTAGTAGCAATTACATAAATAATAACTTGTAGCTCAGTATTTGACAGAGCAGCAGTTGTTTATACACATAAACATATATATATATATAACGTACACTTAAAAATATTAATACACACACATGTGTGAGTGTGTGTGTGTGTGTTTATACTATATATATATATTCATATCCATCTTTGATTCCGAATGAGCTGGCGTATAAATTTAAATTTTTGAATATTGCTGCCCATAAGCTTTTAAAAGGCGATAAACATGATAATATTTTGTTGTTGCTCTTGTTGCTTTATTAATTTATTTTTGGGCGGACGCACACACACACACACACACCGATTTTTAGTGTATAACTGTAGCATTTACTAGAAATGATGCGAGCATTAATAAATGTTCACTCATTAGTGTGGCACAATAAATAAAATAAATATCGAAAAATTGGCAGCTGAAAAGAGCTTGGAATTAAAATTGAAATCATTTTAGCTGATTTCCATATGATTTATATGGATTAATTAGATGTACATATAGTCTGACTTATTAACTAAACATATATTTGTTTAATGTAGCTTTTGTTGCTATTACTGTTGTTGCTATTGTTGTTGTTTTTATTGTTGTTGTTTCGCTTTAACCCCAGCGCAGAAGTCGATGCGCATAACTTAATGACATTAATTATTTAATTATTTTTATTTATGCGCTTTGACTCTGATGTTGTTCTTGTTTCTTATTTGTTATTGTTGTTGTTATTGTTGTTATTTTTCCAGTTTTGCCTTGCTTCAAGTTCCGTAGGCCAATCTCAATTTTAATGCATTCATTTATGTGCTTCTTGCTTTGGCTACCCTGTAATCCGCAGAGCAGGCAATTCGCTGTCGCTCTGCGCTGCCAGGGTATCTTGCAAGTCTAGCATGCCCTCCCTTTTAAGTGCTTTTTACTTAGTTATGTATGCTGGCGAAAAGAAGCAGCGATGTTCATGTACATTCAATTTGCCCCGAGTGTCAATTTATGCCAAACTCGTGGAATTCGTAGCGAAATTGAAATCGAAATCGAAATCGTCGCTGGACTTGCATATTATTAAATTATGCGACCCGATCTTGCCTCTCTTTCTCTCTGACTGTCTCTCTGACTGTCTCTCTGACTGTCTCTCTGTCTGTTTGTCTGTTTGTCCTTTGTGATCAGGCTATTGTTGTTATTTTGCATTTTCCAATTCGCTGCACATTTTTATTTGCACCTCCGCCAAACGGGAAAAGCATTGACTTGTTATACCTCCCTCTGTCCCTCTCTTGCCCTGTCTCCCTCTCGCTCTAACTCTGCCCCGATTTGCATATTGAATATGATGATGGAATAATTGAAACGCTCGCTGAACGCTGTCGAAAGGTAACTAGAGTCAAATGTATGCACCCAGCCCATTCTAAAAGTCATGACAACCAGCTCCACAATGGCCAACAAAAGGCAACTGAAGACGATGACGATGACGATGACGATGACGATGACGATGACGATGACGATGACAGCGAATATAACGAGTATCAGTTGCTTTGCTGTCTCTTAGTCGCTAACAGTCTAGATTAGCATATGGTAATGCATATAGAGCGCTGTTAACACGAGTTAATTGCATTGCAATGCAGACAGAAGTGATACTATCGATACATACTATCGAACAGTAATAAGACAGAGCTAAAGGGAAAAGAAAAACACATATATAGAGTGAGATATGAGTTATTGATATAAGCTAAAGTCTGAATGCTCGATTTACTATTAATTATAATCACTTGCTAGCAATTAAGTTGATTTCATAATTAACACTTCTAGTCAGACTATCTAGCTAGTTGATAGAGCAGGCTAATCATACGTACGCATTGCGTATGGCAAATTTATTAATTAATTCGATTATTCTATTGATTTGCGCTAATTGAATTCGTCTAAACCAAACAGTTTCACATTTCACAAATCATTTGCGATAAAAAATTGATTCGCTGAAAGCTAAACGACCCAAATGGGCGCAACAAATGAAATTTACTAGCCAAAACATCCGACAGATGCGAACTAACAAAGCAGCGAAACAAAAAAAAAACATAAAAAAACAAGAAAAAAAGATACAAAAAACCAAACGAGTCGAGATATTTTGACGTGCGAGTGCGTGAGGTGGAAGTGACAATTTAAATGCTAAAAAGTTTATTATAAATTGTTGCTGCAAACATCATTTGAGAGCTACAAAAAATGCTCAAAGTGTTGAATATGTTTCATCATTTTGGATCAACTTTAATTGTACAATTTGTGTGGATTAATGAACTTAGTTTGGTTGCTTTTCTATCTGCATCTATCTACAAGAAAAGATACAAGTATATATATATATATATATATTTATATATTTATATAAATTGTTATAACTCATTTGAATTTACTGCTTGGCGCACAAATGGATTTATGGTTTGACTTAATCCACCTTTAAACTTGTACAATTCAATTTATATGTTGTAGCCACACAGCTAATTCCTCCGTCACTCTGCACTTCCCATTCCCTGCCCTTTTGTTTATTTGGAATAGCAATGGGAAATATAATTTCCTGTCCACAATATCATATTTATTTATCTGTCAGTTTGGCATAACAAAAAACACAAGAAACACAGTGCGAGAAATAAGTCTAGCAACGGCACAGGTAAAAGATACAGCTACAGCTAGAGCTACATCTTGAGATACTTTTCTAACAGTTTGTTTTGTCTGCGCAATGAACCAAAAATATACAATAAAATACAAATTAAAATAAAAACATAAACACAAGCTGAAAGACACAAGAATCTATAATAAATAATAAAACAAATCAAAAGGAGTTTCAGTTTGAGTTTGAGTTTCAGTTTGAGTTTCAGTTTGATTTTGAGTTTCAGTTTGAGTCAGTTGAGAGAAGTTGAGAGAATAAACAAAGATGCGTTTATTGTTATTGTAAATTTAATAAATTTATTATCAACTGCTAAATGACTTAACAATGTTCGATTGCCCGATTCGTTTTTATGGCCATCATAATTCGATTTGCAGTTGCGTTCTTTATGTTCACTCTGTCGCGACATCTTGGCAAGTACAAAGCGAACCGACGTGCAATTTAATGAGCAACGAAGCACATTATACTTAATTTTAATTAATTAAAGTAACATTCACTTATCAATTATAATTACTGTATGGCTGCTAAGCATTTTCATTGAACCCTGCGAATTCAATCAAATAAAACAAACTCAACAAGTTGACAACAAATCGCTAAGCGATAAATGAGTTTGAAAATGGCAAATCAATTATTAAAAACAATTTCAGTTTCAGTTTTTGCAGTTTTTTCAGTTTTATAAAAATGAGGAATTGTCATTGTCATATTTGGCTTTAAAAATAATAATAATATTAATGCGATCGATATGCAAATGGCGCTGATAGCGCAGCCGACAGTCAAACGTAGCCAAACGTGGCTGCTGAAAGTATCTACAACCTGTAGCCTGTATCTTTGTATCTTTCGCTTCGTATCTTTGGCTTTGTGTGTGCCAAAACTCGCTTGACTCGTTTCGATTTGTGCAGAAATATGCTTTATTATACCCACTAGGCCATACTCTCCGACACAGCGGGGCTGCAGAGCAGAGAGAGCGGAGGTAGATTTATCTCGCTGAGTTATCATAAATTATGTTTTATGGCTGCAGCGCATGCGAACCAATTTGGTCGCTTTTTAGCACAAATATATATATTTATATAAATATATATATATCTAAAGATATCTAAAGATATATATGTATATAGCTTCTCATTCATATTCAATTGCCGTCGGACAGCCAAATGTCAGCTGTTTTTTTGGTGGCTTAAAAAAGTGCTAGCAACAGGTGAGAATCAGCTGGTCAACAACAATTGCTAATTGCTGTTGATTGACAATCGCGGGGCGCGAGGAGCAGGCCAGTTGCGGCAACTGGTTGCCACAAGCAATGTAATTGCAACAGCAATGCAGCAGCACAATTGCCGGCGATTAAGTCATATGTGCGACAAGGCGATGGTCAACTGTGAAGATCACAAGGAAGCAGCACAAACAGTGGGTGTGCGGTATGGCTAGCAGGGGGATAGAGGGGGTTGTCAGAGAGGGAGAGAGTAGGCAACTTGGCAGACAGTCAGACATTGTCTATTTTGGTGTTCGCTGCCAGCAACAACAAGTTGTTCTTGCTGCTCTTCTTCTTCTTCTTATTGTTGTCAGTGTCAAGTCTGCACAGTGGGACAAGTGCAAGCGAAAGTATGAGAAGCATATTTAATAAAATGTAATTAGTTTATAACTTTGTAGATAAGCAAGCAGCAAGCACAAATTATAAAACACTTTAATTGCAAGTGTTTCTCTCTTGTAAAACTAATCAAACAATTCTTGCAAATGATGAATCAATTGTAATTTTAAGTCCATGAGCAACTTTAGCAGCGCTGACTAACTAAAACTTAGTTTAATAACACATTTAATGGTCAAAACAAATGAATCAAATTGATGAGAAATAGTTATTCAATTTGCAGTGTTGCAAAGCGCTTAAAGAACAAAGCGTTTAGTTAAAAGTCTTCTTCTGTGTTCAGCTTCTTACATACTCCATTCAGTTGCCGTGTTGCAAAGCGCTCAAAAGAACACACCAATTAGTTAAAAGTCTTCCTCTGTGCTCAGCTTCTTGCATACTTCATTCAGTTGCAGTGTTGTAAAGCGCTTAAGGAACACACCATTTAGTTAAAAGTCTTTTTCTGTGCTCAGCTTCTTGCATACTCCATTCAGTTGCAGTGTTGTAAAGCGCTTAAGGAACACACCATTTAGTTAAAAGTCTTGTTCTGTGCTCAGCTTCTTGCATACTTCATTCAGTTGCAGTGTTGTAAGGCGCTTAAGGAACACACAAACTAGTTATAAGTCCATTTCTGTGTTGCAGTGTTGCAAAGCGCTTAAAGAACACACCATTTAGTTAGAAGTCTTCTTATGTGCTCAGTTTCTTGCATACTCCATTCAGTTGCAGTGTTGCAAAGCGCTTAAAGAACCCGCCACTTAGTTAAAAGTCGTCATCTATGTTCAGCTTCTTCCATATTCAATTCAGTTGCAGTGTTGTAAAGCGCTTTCGTTCACTCTCTTGCAGACATAGCAAGCGACCAGGAGGACAAGAACTTAGTTATAAGTCCATTTCTGTGCTCAGTTTCTAGCATACTTCATTCAGTTGCAGTGTTGCAAAGCACTTAAAGATCAATGGAACCATTTAAAATCCATTTTTGTGCTCAGCTTCTTGCATACTCCATTCAGTTGCAGTGTTGTAAAGCGCTTAAAGAACACGCCACTTAGCTAAAAGTCTTCTTCTATATTTAGCTTCTTCCATATTCAATTCAGTTGCAGTGTTGTAAAGCGCTTTCGTTCACTCTCTTGCAGACATAGCAAGCGACCAGGAGGACAATGGCGCCTGCTCGCCACTGACAACCGCAACGGCCAGCGCTAGTGCCGGAAACAGTCCCAGCCCAGTGCGGAGTCCTCGGCGACAGAGCGAGGACGAAGGGGAGAAGGAAGTGGAAGTGGCAGTGGAAGTGGAGCGAGTGTTGGAAAAGGCAGTGAGTAAAGAGCAGCAAATAGTTAATGCGAATGCCGATGAGGCAGTCGAAGATCACAATCACAATCACAACAACAACAACAAAGTGATCATGACAAAACCCCCCGTGGACCAAGAACTGGAGCACAGTGGGCATTCCAATGCATCCATGCATCCACCACACTCACCCACCGCCGCGACATCTGTGACAGAGGAGGCGGCAGCGCAGCCCACAGCCGCTGACAAGGAGCTCGATGTGGATGTGGAGATGCAGGAGGAGACGCCGCGACAGACATCGACGACGCCGCCAGCGTCACATGCTGGGGCGAATGCTGGAGCAGCTCCAGTTACGCTGGAGGCGATACAGAATATGCAGATGGCCATAGCACAGTTTGCGGCAAAGACTATTGCAAATGGCTCATCGGGAGCGGACAATGAGGCGGCCATGAAGCAGCTGGCGTTCTTGCAGCAGACGCTGTTCAATCTGCAGCAGCAGCAGCTCTTCCAGATTCAGTTGATTCAACAACTGCAGTCGCAGTTGGCGCTCAACCAAGTCAAGCCCAACGAGGAGGAGGCCGACGAGGAGCTGGAGCCCGAGGAGCGGGAGGATGGCGAGACAGACACGTACGAGGAGGAGGAGCGCATTGCCGACATGGAGTTGCGCCAGAAGGCCGAGGCACGCATGGCCGAGGCCAAGGCACGCCAGCATCTCATCAATGCGGGCGTGCCGCTTCGGGAACGCTCCCGATCGGCCTCGCCCGCAGCCGAGGCGACCTCCGCAGAGTCCTTGAAGCGCAAGCGTGAGGAGGATGCCTGCGTGAAGCCGCCGAGCTCCAGCTTGAGGCTGAGCGGGGAGCGGGATAGCGCACAGGATGCGCTGTCGAAGCTTAAGGAGATGGAGAACATGCCGCTGCCCTTTGGCTCCGACCTGGCCTCCAGCATCATCACCAACCACGATGATCTACCCGAGCCCAACTCCCTTGATCTGCTGCAGAAACGTGCCCAGGAGGTGCTCGACTCCGCTTCCCAGGGGATTCTCGCCAACAACATGGCGGATGACTTTGCTTTCGGTGACAAGTCTGGCGAGGGCAAGGGTCGCAATGAGCCGTTCTTCAAGCACCGCTGTCGCTACTGCGGCAAGGTGTTTGGCTCCGACTCGGCGCTTCAGATTCACATCCGATCCCACACGGGAGAGCGCCCGTTCAAGTGCAATGTCTGCGGCAGTCGCTTCACTACGAAGGGAAACCTCAAGGTGCACTTCCAGCGACATGCCCAGAAGTTCCCGCATGTGCCCATGAATGCCACGCCTATACCGGAGCACATGGACAAGTTTCATCCGCCTCTGTTGGATCAAATGTCGCCGGACAGTTCCCCCACACATTCTCCTGCTCCAGCGACCAGTCTGCCACCGACTACGACATCTGCTCTGACCCAGGCCCAGGCCTCCATGTCGATGTCCTTCCCCTCGAGTCCCGCTTTCCCTGGACTCCAGGGCCTCTATCGGCCACCCATGGAGCTGCTGAAGTCATTAGGTGCTGCTGCCGGAAGCACGGCTGGTCTGCCCCATCCCTTCTTCCCACAGATGCCTGGGCTAGGTGCGGCCCTGAAGCACAGTCAGCAGCAGAGCCAGGACATGCCCACGGATCTCCGCAAGTCTTCTGGACCCAGTACGCCGCACGACGAGGAGGAGGATCTGACAACGGGCAGGTTGCCCGTCAAAACGGAGCTGCTAGAGGAGGAAAAGCCGGAGAATGCGACGCAAGAATCAGCGACAGCTGAAGGTGCTGAGATGGAGGCAGAGCCGGAACCTTTGCCGCTCGAGGTGCGCATCAAGGAGGAGCGCATCGATGAGGATCAGGAGCAGGAGCGGCCACAGGCCACGCAGTTGGAAGCGTCCTCCCGACGCAGTCCATCGCCTTCTCCCTCAATTGTGCCGCAATCGCCACCGCTGAACCCACGACATCTCCATGCTCACTCGCACTCGCACTCGCACTCGCACTCCAGTGCCATGCTAGGCTACCCACCGGTGGTGCAACCCATACAACCACCAGCCATCATGCATGCCCAGTGCTCGCCCGGCTCGCAGTCTCATCTCGATCAGCTGCCGACACCCGGACAGCTTCCTCCGACGATGCCACATCGGGAGGACTTCTTCGCGGAGAGATTCCCGCTAAACTTCACCACAAAGACGCTATCGCCGGAGCACCACTCGCCCATTAGGTCGCCAGCCGGACATGGCCATGCCCACGCCCACATTCCGCGTTCGCCCTTCTTCAATCCGATCAAGCACGAGATGGCCGGCCTTCTGCCACGCCCCCACAGCAATGACAACTCGTGGGAGAACTTCATCGAGGTGTCCAACACCTCCGAGACAATGAAGCTCAAAGAGCTCATGAAGAACAAGAAGATCAGCGATCCCAACCAATGCGTCGTCTGCGATCGCGTCCTCTCCTGCAAGAGTGCTCTCCAGATGCACTATCGCACCCACACGGGGGAGCGGCCCTTCAAGTGTCGCATCTGCGGACGCGCCTTCACCACCAAGGGCAACCTGAAGACCCACATGGCGGTGCACAAGATCCGTCCACCCATGCGGAACTTCCACCAGTGTCCTGTGTGCCACAAGAAGTACTCCAATGCCCTCGTGCTGCAGCAACACATTCGCCTCCACACAGGAGAACCCACCGACCTAACCCCCGAGCAGATTCAGGCTGCCGAAATCCGCGATCCGCCGCCTTCGATGATGCCGGGTCACTTCATGAATCCCTTCGCTGCGGCCGCCTTTCACTTTGGCGCCATGCCAGGAGGTCCAGGCGGTCCTCACGGAGCGGGCGGCATGCCCGGAGGTCCTCACAACGGCACCTTAGGATCTGAGTCGTCGCAGGGTGATTTGGACGATAATATGGATTGCGGAGATGGCGATGACTTCGATGATGCCTCCTCGGAGCATCTGTCCAACAACAATGAGTCCGCTGGCGATGAACGTCCGCGTTCTGGAGATGATTTCAAGTCCCTGCTCTTCGAGCAAAAGCTGCGCATCGATCCCACGGGAGTGGTCAACATTAATAGCCACCAACGTCCACGTTCCGCCGCCAGCAATGCCAATTCCATTGGATCTGTCTCAGCTTCGGCCTCGCCCTCCGCTCCCACCAGTCCCAGCTCCCAGCCAAAGCCCAGCTGTTCCCCTGTGCGCTCCATCTCGGAGGTTTCGCAGGGTGCGCTTGATCTGACGCCACGTGCCGCGCCTCCCCCGACGCTTGCCTCCAGTTCCAGCTCCAGGTCACCGCTGCCTCTGCCCGCCGAGCGCAAGGAGAAGACCATCAGCCCGTTGAGCCAACAGCAGCCGGCAAGGAGTCCCAATGGTCCCGTCTCGCTGCTCTCCTCCCCGCTGCCGCCCTCCGTGGGCATTGACTGCTTGCCCCCCGGACTGCAGCATCATCTGCAGCAGCAACATCAGCATCTGATGCAGCAACAAGCGGCTGTGGCAGCTGCAGCTGCCGCACAACATCATCACCATCAGATGCAACAACATGCGGTTGCGCTACATCAGCACCAGGAGCAACTGCGTCGCGAGGCCCAGGAGGTGCAACATAAGGCAGCAGCAGCTGCTGCCGCTGCCGCCGCCGCCGCTGCTCAGCGTCAGACATCGCCTCAACCCTCGCCCAGGTCAAGTGAGCCCCCAGCAGGTCCTCCCGCCCAGCCCAATCCTTTGATTGCGGCTCGTCCGCCCTTTGGGATGTTCCCCAATCTGCCGATCTTTCCGCCGGCCACGACGCAGAACATGTGCAATGCCATGAACCAGATAGCGCAATCCGTGATGCCAGCGGCGCCTTTCAATCCGCTCGCGCTGAGTGGCGTGCGGGGCAGCACCACATGCGGCATCTGCTACAAGACATTCCCCTGCCATTCGGCGCTCGAGATTCACTACAGAAGCCACACCAAGGAGCGACCATTCAAGTGCAACATCTGCGATCGTGGTTTCACAACTAAGGTAAGTCTGAGGTGGAAGTTCTTACCCAGCCAGCCAGAAGAGCAGTCAACAGTTGGAAGACCTAACGCCCATTTCTCTGCTCTTCCCCTTACTTCATTTGCAGGGTAACCTCAAGCAGCACATGCTGACACACAAGATACGCGACATGGAGCAGGAGACGTTCAGGAATCGTGCTGTAAAGTATGTAAGTCTTCCAATCGAACACACCACAATTACAACAGACAACACTGTGCAACACTGGCTCACACTCACTTCGCCATAAATACTTAACCAACACTGGTTCCCCTTTTGTTTACTCCCTTTGCAGATGAATGAGTGGAGCGACGATCGCGAATAATTTAATCAGTTATCGATAACACGATCAACAACAACAATCCAAATATCGGCCAACGGCCGTGCAAATAGACTCTCGCAACAATATGATCTCAAGCAGTGTTGTAAAACCCCGAGCTGAAGCGAGCGAGTAAAGAGAGGCGACTGAGCAGCCAGCAGAAAGAGAGAGAGAGAGAGAGAGAGAGAGAGAGAGAGAGAGAGAGAGAGATAGCTGCAGGCGCAGCAGATGGCAGCGAGGCGACACACCTCCGCACCTCCGCACCTCCCCACCCGTACGTCCCCCGCACCCAAAAGGTAGTTCAAGAGCAAAATCAATGAAAATGAACCATAAAAACAACGATGCGTATACAAAAAGTTTTATATTTATAAATTGTTGCCCACAAAAATATTATTTGATTGTTGTTTCAAAAGTTTGCTAACAATAACAACAACAGCAACAACAACAACAACGAAGCCAACAACAACAACAACAACTACTACAGGTAGGGGCAGCGGCAGAGGCAGCGGCAGATTTCTTTTCATGATTTCTTTCATAAACAATATTTTATGAGCGCAGAAAAAGCTAAAGAAATTACGGAAAACAGCAAAACACACACACACACACAGACACACACACACACACACACACACAGACACACACTCACACACACAGATATATAGAGATGAAATTGGCATGAAATGTATCCAAAGATGCATCAAAAGCAATTTTCAAGCTGGAAAGCTGCTATGGATTGCTTTGAAATGAGACTGATAGCGTTTCAGGCCAGCTACCTAATTTAGTACTATCCAATCCACAAGAGAAACACTCAAGAATCGATAACAACATCAGCTGAAATTGAAGGCGTAGTAAAATCAAAATTCGAATTTAAAATGAAAAAAATAAAAAATAAAAAAAAAACAAAATGAAGAAAGTTACAATTCTAAGATACATAAATGATAATCTAATTCATAATTCATAGATATTTAGTATGTAGGGTATGTAATGCTTATGTGTGTTAAAAATAATTATACAATACGATATTTCAAAATGTGCAATAATCATATGACACGCTATAAATTTTAGTCTGGCTTTTGTTTCCTATATTCGTAATTTCAGCTTTTATTTTTAAACTCTTTCTCTCTCACACTCTGTAAATACATTGCAATAAATTCAGGCACACACACAATATCCATTTGCTTTGCTTCGAGAAACGAACGATAAAAACAAGAAAAAAACATTAAAAAATAAAAAAAGAAATTGTGATATTAAATGTAAAAAATAAAGAAAAAGATGATAAAATGTGTTTGAGAAGCAGTTGAAGCCAAGTTAATGCAAAATGCAAAATGCTTTCCATATCACTTCTAACACAACTGGCAAATGATTGTAAAGAAATGAAAAAGAAGTAAAAATATAAATAAAATGAATTCAATATTATTAATCATGGTACACTAAAGATATTTAACATTCATAGTTAATTTAATTGTTAGAGCGCGACTTGAGGGGATTGTCAAACAAATAACTACATATACTTACAGATATCTATATATATATAAATATATAAATTCTAATCTAATTATTTCATAAAAAAAGAAATGAAAGAAAAGAAAAGAAAACACATTTAATTAATTAACTTAGTACGTTGGTTAAGTTGATGACAGGCAACACATAAATTACGATCTAAAATACGATATAAATCATGCAGATACAAATGTATCTCAATCTGTTTGTAAACATAGTCTCATAATTTATTACACAAACAAATACAAATACAAGCAACAAAACGAAATGCAAATAAAAAGTATACAAAATAAAACAAGAAGAAAAAGATAAATATATGTATTTAAGTTATGAAAAATTAATAAACCAAGTTGTCTTTTCATTCCGCTGACTTCTCCTCTATCTATGGCTGCGACGCTTATCTAAATATCTCGGGTGTTCTGGGAAAAAACTGAAGCGTTAACATTTCGTGGTAAAAGGCCATGGACCTCCATCTCCATCTCCATGTCCAGTCCAAGAATGGGCCATGCATTTGTGGCTGAGATATTGTAATAAAAATGATTAGTCAAGTTTATTATCGTCATAATCTTTTAATTTGAAATCGAAACGGAATATCGACAGCCAGCAGCAACAGCTGGGGGGAATCGAAGAGAGCTGGCAAGCTCAGAGCCGACTTCTCTCGCACTGACTGGAGCCACATCTGAAATATTTTTATTGCCTTTTAAATTGATATTTTACCTTCAACAAATTTTTGCTGCCTGCTTTTTTTTTATTATTTTTTATTATTCTCTATACTGTTTGCTTTTGGTCACAAACTTGTAGCTTATTTTTATTTTATTTTTTATTATTTTGTTCTTATTTTTTTTGGTTGTCTTTCAGTTTCTTTTTTTTTTGTTGACTTGGTACCAGTCGCTTAGCTTGGCTCACTTGAATTTGGCTCGCATGGCATTTTAGTCGTTAATCAAAAAATTTCTTGTTGACAACGCTTTGTCATCTTTTTAACGACGAATACCCGCTGTGTGTGTGTGTATGTGTGTGCGAGTGTGTATTAGTTGTGGCAGCACCATAAAAATCTGTGATTGATTTTTGAACTGGTTTCCAAATGTCACATCAAATAATTTAATTGAGTTTGCCTAGTTCAAGTGATTAGCTCAAACAATGCCCGATCATTAGATATGCAACTCACTCGTTGTCGTTCGGCTGTGAAAATATGGTTTACTGACTTATGAGCGAATTAGAGAAGACAACGAGCAGTAGAAGGGCGAATTCACCCACAGGCGAATTCGCAAGCATAAGAGAGAGCACAGGAAAGATATGCTTAAGAGAGGCCGAACGGGAGTGGGAATTCGCCTTGGACGAGAACGGTTGCTGCTAGAAAAAGCACTGAAACGACGAAAGACACGAAACTTTGTTTTATTATATTATTAATATTAGTTATATAACTTTATTCAGTAAATAAACCCCACATATATATATAAACTTCTGTTGAAGCTAGCTACAAAGATGTTTACATATATTTAGTTGTACTAATTCAACTTACATTTGGAGATAAGCAAATTTTTGCATAAAGTATAGAATTTATTATTCTAAATGAAATTATAAATCAAAGAGTAGTACTTAATTAACTTAAATGTAAATAATAATAGAAGTTGTATAAATAAATGAACTGTTGAGCTTAACTTGGCTGATTTGAATGTGCAACTCTCAGAGTTGTTCCCTTACTATGATTAACTTTACCTATGAAATGCTACGATCTCTGTTCTCTGTTCTCTTTTCTCTGCTCCTTCCCTCCCTCCCGACTGGCTCTGTTGTTGTTGCAGCTGACAGCAGACATCCTCTGGCTTGTGTGAGCTATTTATGATATGCGCCGACAAAGACTAATTATTCCATTTACTGCAAGTTCTTTCACGAGTTGTCAGCGCAGCGAGTAATATGCAAGGAAACAACGACAACATTCGAGGACCCTGTGCGCTCTGTCGTCGATCGTTTTTATCCTGTCCGTGTATCCTGGCACGCCCTTGTCTGTCAGCGCCGAGATCGTCAGGGATTATGAGTGTGACAACCGCTCTGCAGCAAGGGGTGCCTGCAGAAAGGGGTTAACAGAACAGAGCAGGAGCTGGAGTTTGAGTTGAGTTCGAGTTGAGTTATTGCTGGTATCTGACAGGGCAATGTTCATGTTAATTTGCCGCGTGTAATTGCCGAACTCATTGCTGCAGTTGTTTATTTAGAAGTTCTCAACAGTTTTGTCACATTTCGCATACTTTTTAGTTTTATTTGGGGCTCTTTAATGGATTTACGACACGAGAGCCAAGCGAATACCCCAGAGGTCTCGTTCAAATGTCTCATTTATGTTGCTTATAAAATGGCATAAAATTTTACAACCAAATAAAGTTGGCTTAGTGGGAAAGAACAATAACAACAGCAGCAATAACTACACGAACAACGACAACAAGAATCGCCTGATAACTATTAAGATAACTACTGCTGCCATATTCAGGTTTGGGGGCTCCGGCAAATCCTTGAAAACGTTTGCAATAAATGCAAAAATCCTTACAAATAATATGAGAATGGTTATGGTCGCTGTTTGAGCTTATCGCAGGCATAAAAACACACACACACACACACTATCACGCACACACACACACACACACACACACACACACACACGCACACAGAGTTGGCAGCAGAAACAATCTAAACAAGAAAAATTGCACAAATTGCCCGGCTTCGGTTTCTGTTCTAAACAGCGAACAGTGGCACTAAGCGGCCACTCGATCCAGCAGATACTCCGTATCGGCCCAACGTCATCATCATTGTCGCTGCACAGTGGGCCACAAACGATTTGCATTTCATAAAATTCAATTGTGGCAACAGTTCTTTTCTGTTTCAGTCGGCGCATAAAATAAATACATTAAATATGTACTTAATATATTTAAATATCTAATATATCAAATTACACCTTAATTTATAAATATTCGAAGAGAAAGCGCTTATCTGAGCGCAATTAAAGAGTAATTCCAGCTGAACTTGGAACCAATTGAAGACGGCATAAAGCAGCTTACAAATTGAGTTATAAGTTTGTATTTAGTAAATTAAAATACACAAATTAAGCAACTTTTGCACTTAAAATTCAAAATTCAAATTCAAAGAAATATATATAATTAAATAAATAATAAATAAATAAAATATATAGCACAATGCATTTGTTTATGTACACATATTCTAACAAAAGCTGAGTGCTGAGTACATCATTCAGTCGTTCGCAGTCGTTCGCTGTCTCGCTCGCACTCATGTACTGGGCGCAATGAGCAAGAGCAAACGCAAGCAATTCAATTCTGCTCTTACTTTCCTGATTGTCTCTCTTAATTATAGAGCAATCTGAATGAAACTTTCAGCATTGCTTCTATATGATATTCTCCAAGCAACTGTTTAGAATGTATATAAGCTACGTTGTGTTTGAAGGGGGAAAAGTATCAAAAGTCTAAGAAAATTCGATCTGGATAGGATATACAGAAATCTGCAAGCTAAATTTGGTGTCTCTCGCTCTTATGATTGCCCAGTTCGACACAGTCATACAGACAGACAGCAGGACAAGGCTTAATCGACTCGGCTGTTCAACTGATCAAGAATATATATACTTTACAGGGTCTGCCACGCCTGCTTCTGCCTGTTACATAGCTTTACACAAAGTTATCATAACCTTTTCTGCCCAACTTTAATGACAACAGTGTAAATTGTACACACAATAACTTAGTTTCTCTCCACTGTGCGTTTGGATAACAAAAACGGCACACACACACGCAAACACACACGCACACGCACACGCACACACTTGCAACTAAACCAGAAAACACTTCAATACGAAAATCTAACGATTTGTTTGCATTTTTATTATTTCCTGCTGCTGAAATTGTCACAAAATAAAAATAACAACAAACAATCGGGCACAACACAAGCAGCAACACTAACAACAACAACAAGAGCAACAACAACAACAACAAAAACCGCAACAACAACAGCAACAACAACAACCGCAACAATCTGAAGGAATATGCAATGCAGCTCGCAGGCAGCCAGATCCGACTGCGACCTAAACCCGCCTCGTCAGCCGCCTTAATGGTGTTTGGGCATCCGTATCTGTGTATCTGCAAGTGTCAGTTTGGCACATCATTTGGCGGACACACAATGGCAGCGGCTGCCTCCGTTTGAGCCGCCGCCAGTTTGCGCTTGCATTTTGACGGCGGCAGATTCGGAGGCACAGATGGATATGGATATGGATATGGACACTTATCGGCCTCACTCTCTACACCCTGCACACTCTACACACAACATTACACATAGTACACACACACAGCACACACACAGTACGAGTAATGTCTCTGCTCGGGCGACTTCGTCTCAGGCGCTTTGACGTTTGACATGCGCTCGCATTTAGGCAACATTATGCACAGGATTAAGTGACAGAGCAGCGGCAGCGGCAGCACGTTGTGTTTTGGCCATGTCCCGGTCTTAAGCTCAGTGCCATTCCCGCTCTTGGCCGCAGTTCAAAGCCCCGGCCTTGTCTTGTTGGACACGTGCATGTTGCATGCGGCAAGCTTTGCCCCATTTGGTTGCTGTGTGCTGTGTGTGCTGGGTGGGCGTGTCTTTAGCTTACTACACGCTTGTGTTTGGGTAATCGACACTATCATAATATTGCCCAGACAGATTAATTGTGATTGAGCATTGTTTGCCACTATTTGTGGCATATTTGATTTACTCTTGCCCCCCCTCAGTGAACTGAAAGATTTCGTTGGAAAAGCAACTTCCATTTAATTCCATTTAATGCAATGCATTTGCTAAAGAATTATCAAATGTTTTTATGCAACCCTCAAGTATATAGGGTAACTCGCAGTCGTGCATAGTTACTTCGTTAATTAAGCAACATTTAAACTCTCTCTACAGCTGTTTAAACAAGTTAAACAATAAATTTTCTCTGCAAATATCTTGTGATTAAACTCAAGTCGTTGCTCTATCAATTTATTTTTTATATCATTTTCTTTATATCATTTTCTTTATCAATAGAAAAGTCTGCTGTGTTCAGTTAGAAAGTCTCGCTTTGGCCAACTGCTGCTGCAATTGCACAAATTGCCGCAATTGCCTTAAATCTTTTTAGCCATAAAAGTACGCAGAGGTGTTAGAACAATGGATTGTTAAAACCCAAATAGCTGCACTTATGCATATAATTTAACCAATTTCAGCAATCTAATTTATTGATTATTTAATATTGTAAACTAAAAACAAGAACTAGTTTGAGTTGGGGGGGTCACTGACTTGAAGAGAGTTCACAGTTCACTTCACTTGTTGTGATGCTGTGACAGTCAATTGCTAAAATATGAATTCGATGGGAGGTGAGGGGCGTGTCTGCACATCATTTCGATAGACAATCGAAGCGATTGCATGACTCGACTTGACTGCAGATTGGCTGGGGGCTGGGGAGCAGGGGGGCTGTCAGGATAATTTGCGTTGCCGTTGCAAATGATGAAGCATTAATCGGTACGCTTGGGCCCTGCCCCGTGGGCGTTGACCAAACGAACGGACGTGAAGTAACAGATTACAGTTGCTTCTTGACAGACCAAGACAACCTCGGGACCCACTACCCACTCAGGAGGGGATTATCGAAGGGGGCGGCTCTGCCTCTCCGCGCTGTCGTGACATTGCCCACTGTTCGACCAACTGGCAGTGGAAGCTGAACTGCGACGCGATTTGCTGCTTGGTTGCACCGCCTCCCCCCCTTCAATGGAGGCGGCAGCGAAGTGATTACATGAAAATAGATACAAGTAGCAGAACACTTCTACTCGACTGGCAGATACCCTGGACATGGGAATAGGACAAAGAGAAGCAACTTCTACTTAAACTTTTATAAACTCTAAGAACTCTTTAGAGAGATTGTTGAATAGATAAGCAAGATGTTATCGTTATCGATATATCGATTGTATGCTTACGTTTTAGAGATAGAGCGACACTTTGCTTCAAATAGAGAGGAGCACACTTGGCTAAATGTTTATATTACTACGAGAAAGACATTCTACTCTTTCCTATCACTTCTCATATATTTACAGGGTATACAGAGAAACTCTCAACTAATTCTTGGCAGGCGACTGCAACGCAGAGCAGCAAATTACTAGACTTTATGCTCGTGCGAGCCGTAGGATACCATGAGATACAGTCGAGATACAGTTGAGATACAGTTGAGATACAGTTGAGTTCAGCTAGAGTTGAGTTGCAGTTGTAGTTGAGTTACCAGTTTGTAGCTCCATATAATACCCGCAATCCCAGCAGCAATTTTCCAAAATTTCATTCCCCATGTCTGCACCACACACACACACACACACACTCTCTCCGCTGTCTCCTCAATTACATTGCCAGTGATTTGTTTGCTGCATTTTTGCCAGCAGTTGTTGTTCGAGTACTCGCACTGCAATGCCGATGATGAGTACGCCATTCAGTCAGAGTCGATCTAATTTCTCATGCTGGAATCATCGATTCATCGTTTTTGTGTTGCCTTCTAAATCAACTGCAAACAGCAGCGAAGAACAACGGCAAAAACCCCGGATACGAGTATCGGTCGCAGTTGGACTTGCTAAGCGTCAGTTGTTGACGTGTCCCCCCGCCTCTCTTGGATAGTCCCAGCAGCTGCAGCAGCAGCAGCAGCCCAATCAATTGGACTTCCATACCACTCTGCACCACTCATCCACACAATCAGCCATCCACCCACTCAACCACCCACAGGTCGTGTTTTAATGCCAAATCTAAGCGGCTCAAATATATTTTCCCCCCGTTTTGGGAGCAGAAACGCGGCATAATTGCCGTTTTGTTCGCTTCGCATGGAGAGAAAGAGTTGCTGAGTGCGAGGGAGATCAGCAGCGGGCACGGCAAAGAGACAGAGACAGAGATAGAGACGGCGAGAGCGAAGGAGAGCGACCAAAAGGGGCAGCACCAAAACAGCAATTGCACAATTTAAACAGCCAATATATGTATATTCTCTATGTGGTTGTATACGTGAGTGTGTGTGTGTGTGTGTGTGTGTGTGTGTGATTGTGTGTGGCTGTTATTTCTTTTTTTTAAGGCGAGTGTTTGGGTCAAATCAAAAAATCACAACAAAATTACTCGCCTGTCATGAAATTTGCCTCGAATTTTTCTCTTATTTTGTCTTTTTTTTTCTCTTTCATTTTTTGTTGCTTTTCTGCTGCTGCTGCTGCCGCTGCTGCTGCGGATGCAAAACGTTTTGCTATTTTATTCTCCCTCCTCCGCTGTCCTCCCGCACCCACAAGCCGAGTGCAAAGTGTTCATGTGCTTTGCCATTTTTTCCTCTTCTTTTTGCTAACTTTTTTTATGTATAATTTGAATTTACAGTCACTGGGACGCCTTCCGCTATGTGAAATCATTGAAGCACAGTGGTTTCAAAGTGAGTGCTGTCAAAGTGAGCAATAATGTTTGTGTAAAATAATAATAATTTGTAAATAATCAATATATTTATATGCTTAGCTTTGATTATCATTAAAAGCTGTACAATATCTATATACTTGAATATTTATATACTTAAATTAACTATATTATAAACAGTAATTTGTAATGAAATAATTTATAATAAATAATCGCTAAATAATAATAATAATTAAGAACTAAAGTACACCATTGTTTAAGAAGATTTAATTGGTAATTATTTGTGTAAAAATAAATAAATAAATAATAATAATTAATAACTAAAGTATACTATTGTTTAAGAAGATTTAATTGGTAATAATTTGTGTAAAAATGAATAATATATAATATTTGACATGTAAACTATTAAAGGGCTAATAAATAATTATAGATTAAAGAGTAGTTTTGCAATATTAATTAAAATGCTTCTTACATAATACTAATTATAATTCAGAATAAATAATTTACATTGCACACTAAATATCAATATTAATAAGAATAATGTAAATATTTGAGATACTTTTCAATAGCATTGATACCACTGTGCGCCGCTTCCAATCAACGTGACGTATGAGTGTTTGGTTGTTTGTCAGCTTCGAGTTTGCTGTGTGTCCAACTTGAATTGGGTTCGAGCTGAGTTTAATTTTGAGCCAGAGACAGAGTAACAGAGATAGATAGAGAGAGAGGGAGAGAGAGAGGGAGACTAGACTGGGTTTGGGTTTGAATGCGGCCTCAAAACGATCCCGGGTGGAATATGCAATTATGTATTTTTAAGTTCATGTTTTTACATTTGCAAATGCTTTTTCTTCCTGTCTCGCTTCCACTAACTGGCCCGTTGTGGTTGTTGTTGCTGTTGCTGTTGCTGTTGTTGCTGCTCGCATTTGCGCCCAATTGCTGTAAATGTAAAATTGCAGCAATTTTCTATGACTTGGCTCGATTGGAGTCGACGACGCGAACACCACTGAGTGCCTGACTGCCTGACTGCCTGCCTGCCTGCCTGCCTCGTTGTCTGTCTGTCTGCCTGCACCACTGCGAAGTTGGACAGCCACTCTGGTGGTTTGGGCCTCGGCCTGGATTTGATTGCAAGAGCGAGAGACTAACAACAGCCCTGTGGGTGGTAGCGGGCCCAGTTATTATGAATTACAGCAATTTGCCATCGCTGGCAACGGCAACGGCAAAATGGCGACGACTAAAATTGAAGTTAAAGTTGCAGTTGCAGGCGATTATCAGAAATTGTTTAGCTTTATGGAAGATGCAGTTAATACGACTATCTATCTATGTGTGTGTCTCTGTGTGTGTGTGTGTGTTTGTATGTGTGCTTGCCGGCAACTTAATTGAGTTGGCCCGGGCACACCTCTTAATTGATCCAAGCCGAAGACAACATAGTCCAACGGCGCGGCGGCTGCCATACATAGAAGTTGCCACACAAAATCAACAGTTAGCCAAAAATTCATTGAAAGCAACGTGCAACAAATGCACACAGGCTGACTGTGCCCCCACCCCTCCCTTCGGCTACTGCCTCGGACACCAGCTGAGTCTCTGCATTGGCTGACTCACAGCCAGGCTAAGAGCAGAGAGCAGTCGGTGCCCCTTTGCAGCAACAATGGGCAGCTGCAGGTGCGCGGGGTGCATTTTCCACTTTTCGGGTGTCAACTACAAAATAACAACAAAATGTTTCGCGCTCTCATGAATGTGTTGTTGTTATTGTTTTTATTTTTTTTTTTTTTTACTTTTTCAACAGAAAAACGTGATTGTTACTGCGGTTGTTGTTGTGTGTGTGTACTGTAGTTGTAGTATCAGAGTTGTGGTTGTTAAGTGGATAGGTTTAACTAATTATAAGCTAATCGATTAGCCAGCTGGAGTCTAGATAGGTTTTATAAGCTATACTGCAAATGTTTGCTTGGAAATCTAGAATATATTCAGGTATTTCTTATTGAAATAACTCAACAAATATATTCTGCATTAAGTTTGTCTATATTCGAAAATATTTTATTAGTTATTTAATATGTCTGCTCTCATCTATTAAATTATCTATGTGTACATCTATTTTCTTCTCTATTTATTTATGTACGCTTCAATATTTTCCTATCAGAGTCAATAAAACTATAATTATAAATGTATTTACCCCAAAATTCTAGCTGAAGAAGACTTCCAAGTGATTCTGAATTGAATTTCAACTGATAATAATAATTAGAAATAAAATGCACAATATTTAAATAAATTTAGCACACGTAACGAAAATTCTCATAAACATTTTGAAATAATTTCTAGAATTATGACAACACTGTCTTGAACTCTAGAACAAGAATGTTGTGCAAGTTGGAATGATTATAGATTCGCTGGAAAACGCAAGTCCATTGTTTAATAGCATAATATTGACTTGTAATAAAGAGACGCATGTAGATGGACGATGGAATCGATTAATGATAATTGCGAAAAGTTGAATGGAAAGGGGGGAAATGTTAATGCGAATGAAAATGAGACGAATTCGATGAAAAGCGTGAATTACTGCAGTATCAATACTCGTAATAAAAACAAACAAGAGACTGCACGTTGCAATAAAAGTCGGTTCGCGGATCGAGATCTATATATATACATATATAGGCGAATACAAATTTAAATTGTATATTTGAGTTGAGTTTTTGTGGTATGCACATGCATAGTAACAACAACAACAATAAAAACAACAACAATAAAAGCAATTCAAAATAGCAACAACATTTTCCATTTTCGTAACCGATTAAAATGGAATTCGCGCAGAGTTTGAAGTTTTTGTTTGGGTTGATTGCCTGAATTATCTGGCCGAAGGTGTTGTTTGATCGGAAGCCCAGCTTGGCATACATACATATGTATGAAGGGAAAATTCCTAGAACACATGCTCAATCGATGATTTTGCAATTTTTTCGTGAATGAAAACACAAAATGTGGCAAATTTACTGAATTAAATTCCAGTTTGCTCACAAATCAAATATTTGCATGCACTTGTCGTAATTCCAATGCAAATTCTATGCTTCTAACTCCGCATTTCAAATTAAGAACTCGTTAAACTGAATGGAGATAGATCTCTCTAGACATTTGGAGACATTTCTAGAGTCTGGAGAAATATTATTAAGAGAATTAAATGAAAAGAACAGGATAGCTCAATACGCTTCACATCATATGCAGCACATGCTTCTACTCCATCCCTTTCAAAC
>JAWNLW010000267.1:615000-642500 GCA_035042075.1 Drosophila macrospina
GCTGGGCCATTCAGCGAGCGATAGCATCGAGCTGGAAGCAATTTGCCAGCGTCGAACTTTGCAAATCCACTTTGATCCCCAGCCATATGAATGTCATAAAAAATTAAGCGAGTCCTGGGCGTCCATAGAGGACTTCAGCTGGAGCTGGCTGCAGGAGTGCCGCATCTGGTCAAATATTTGCTCAGACTTGAAAGAAATCCACTTGGCATAATTTTATTTTCCATTCTGGCCGCAATTGTGCCTTCCCTAAGTGTCCATTTAATTTTGCTGAAGTATATTTAAACAAAAAATATACTTATATAATAATAAAAAAGAGTGTTGCAAGTGGAGGACGAGGATGAGCACGAGGATGAGCACAAGGACCTGCCGACAGCTCTTTGTTTGCCTTTGTCTGTTCGACACGCGACAAGTGAGTCCTTCGCTGTTCGCACCCCTCGTCACAAAGCATAGAAGGGTCCTGACTGCGGTCGGGGTGCGTGTGCTCATGCTCATGCTCATGCTAAAGGGGGTGTGGCAGTAGCTTATGTTGTTGCAAATCACACTGACAAGATAATAAATAAATATCAAAATATGTCATAAAGAGATTTTCAACTGACAATCAACTGGTTCCAGCCCGGGCAATGCTCAAGTGTTCCATGTTTCCTGTCGGTTGTCAATCGCTCCTGTTGCTCGCTGGGTGGTGTCTGCTCTCTGCTCTGAAATTGAACATAAGGTGTTGCAAGTTGAGCGAGGGGGGTTCGTTTTCAGCCTGTAAGCTGTATGTGAAACCAGCTTTGGTTACTCGTGTGAACTCAGCGAAATGTTCCGAAAGATTCCCTTCATTTACTATAGTTTATAGAAGTTCTTATTTACATATTTATTCTACTTAATGTGTAATAAATAACATTAACTAATAATTAACCAATTTTAATTGTTAAATGAATGTATGAAATTATAGAAATAGAATCAATCAGTAAGAACTTAGTTTCATGATTTAATAATTTAATTTACTATAATTTTCAATTATTATTAATCTTTATTAATAATTTTATATATAGTAAAAGCTTTATATAAAATTATAATAAATATATAATTAATTATTAAACAATTTTAATACATTAATAAGTGCATTTACAAACAGTTTACTTTTATATATAATGATAAATATATTAATAATTTAATTTACTACAATGTACAATTATTATTAACATTAAATAATAGTTGTAAATATAGTAAAATTTGGAAATTAAATTAATATACATATTTAAGTAATATTTAATCAGTTTTAACTATTTAATAAATTCTGTTTCTAACAGCAAACTAATTAATCAGTCACGGGCTGTAAATCAAAATTTAATAATTTAATTTACCATAACTTAAAAAAAAATATTTAATAATCTTTAATAAAGTAAAAACTTAATAAAATAAAATTAAAATGAAAGAATACGAATAATAATTATCCAATTTAAATTATTTAATTAATGCATTTACTCGCTGAAATAATTTAAATGATTTATTTAATGTATTTACAGAAATATAATCAATCAGCTACTGAGTTTCATATTTGAACAAGTTAATTAACATAATTCTATAATTATTGGCAATAATTATTAATTTGAGATATATTTAAAATGTTGTTTAAATTTTAAATAAATATATAACTATTAATTAACCAATTTAAATAATTTAATAAATGCATTTACTCACATAAATCAATCAGCCACGAACTGAGTTTCATAAGTGAACAAGTTAATTTTACAAGTTAATAATTATTGTTAATAATTATTGACATTAATAATTAATTTTAGATAAATTTAAAATGTTGTATAAATTTTAAATAAATATATAACTATTAATTAACCAATTTAAATTATTTAATAAATGCATTTTCACAAAGAAATCCAATCAATCGAGAACCTAGTTTCATAATTAAACAAGTTAATTAACATAATTCCATAATTATTGACATTAATAATTAATTTTAGATATATTTATAATGTTGTATAAATTTATAAAAAATATATAACTGTTAATTAACCGATTCGAATTATTTAATAAATATATTTACTCACACAAATCCAATCAGTCAACAACTGAGTTTCACAATTGAACAAGTTAATTAACACACTTCTATAATTATTGACATTAATTATTAATTTTAGATAAATTTAAAATGTTGTATAAATTTTAAATAAATATATAACTATTAATTAACCAATTCCTATTATTTAATAAAGGCATTTACTCGCAGAAACCCAATCAGTCAATAACTGAGTTTCATAATTTAACAAGTTAATTAACGCACTTCTATAATTGAGCGTGGAAGTAACTCTTATCTTTGGGTTATTTGAAACCCCTACAGCTAGTTCTGCATGAAATGTGACTACCAATTCGAAAGGGGCCCGAACCAAGGGCAACTTGTCTGAGGTCTGGCTGGTAACTCGCAACTGGGTGGCAAATGAATTCCCTCTGCCAGACAGACAGCGCGACAAAGTGCGAAACAAGCTCAAATGCCACTCAGTCAGATGGACTATAAGTCTATATGCTCAGACACTAATGTTTGACTGTGGCTGGCAACCCTGAAAAGGGGTTAAGCGAGGGGCAGAAGAGCAGATAGGAAGACATCAACGGTTAGCATCCCCAAGGACAGCATAAGCATATCAGCATTAAATTGGAAATGCTTGTCATATCCTTCATTTATCCATGCCTTCCTACATGGATTTTTCATTTTTATATGCACATACATACACACACACACACTCGCTCACACACACACACTCATGCACACTCACATTTATTTCATAAATTATTTGTCACAATTAATTGCATTGTGTGTGCGGGTGTGGAACAGGTTGTCTGCTGAAAAGTCCTGCCCCCTTTTTCCGTTACATTTCCACACACATTTTCAGCAGTTTTTGTAAAACTTTGTCACCACTAAATGTGCGGCGGGTGGTAAGGTGGTTGGGTGGTTGGGTGGTGTGGACAATTGCCTGACGCAGCGCTGCACAGGGGCAGGACAAAAGGATGTGCCTCACTTCGTCCTCGGCTGACAAATAATATGATGAGATACGACATATGTGCAAACAACTTTTGTGCGGAGCTTCATATAATTGAAAATCATATACACAGACAGATACAGATATCTATATGTATATACACACATACACACATACATATATATATATATATATATATATATATATATATTAAGATTACACTCTGACAATATTTTTCGCCAATTTCTGTGTGGGAGGGGAGACCCTTCTGCGGGGACCGTTATGTTTTGCGGGGCAATTTAGAGGCCAATATCCTGCTGTGAAATATGCGCTGATTTCCTGGCTGTTCTTTTGGCCATTGTTCATCGTCCTTGGGTTGCATTAGGCGTTGGATTTAGCGCTCTGAAATGATTTATGATTATGACAAATTGTTGGCGGCAACTGAAATCAATGCTGGTCTCGCACTCGCACTGAGGGGGGCTGGATAAGCGTGGCTTACCCCCCCTCAAATGGGGTCCCAATAGCAGGGGTGGCGCGCAGAGCTTTAAGAGTGTCCTGTGGCAAGTGTGATATGTGGCACTTACAGCTGGCTATGTGTGCAGAAAAACTTGGCAAATATCTGCTTAAATCCTCAGCTGAATCAATGTATTATTCATATTTTTGAAAGGATTCTAGAGTAAAATTAGGTAAGATAAAACTGTTTAATAATGATTATTGAAGTTAATAATAATATATTGAAGAGATGTCTTTATTTAAGGCGGTTTAATAGAGAAATACATATCGATTAATTAACAAAGATAATAATTTGAAATAAAGTTAAGAAAATATAAATATTACTAGAGAAATTAATCAATTTCGCTGAAGAATTTGCAGTTTTTTAATGTCACAGTAATTATATGATTAAATATAAAATATTGTAGGTAAAAATGATTGACTTGCAGTTCCATTGGCTACCTATAAAAGAGAATTTGAATGGACAGTTGATGCAATACTCCCCGTCAATATATTGTCTAGCTATTCAAGAGTATCAGAAATATAAATCTATATTGCATTTTACTTAGCTCAGATCTTACTTCCATTTTACATTTCTTTACCAATTTATGCTGCAATCTAATAAAAATCTATTTAATTTTGTTGGGAAAATTAAAATACGTTTAGAGTGGAAATTCTTTAATTTGGATTTGTTCAATCAACCCGTCCCTATTGAGAGTTCCCTCTCAATCAGATTCCATGTAAAAGTCGTATATCAAAAGGACAGAAATCAATTAAATAATCCAAGTTGGCATTTAAATATATTATTTTCATGTTATTTACAAGATTCTATTGAGAGTGGCTAAAGGTCTAGAAATATCATTAAGCTGCACGGAATACTGAATGGTGAATGGTGAATAGTGAATAGTGAGTAGTGAATAGTGAATAAGAGAATAAATAAGAGCGAGCAACTGCAATTAATGCTGATAATAATCAAATAATTAACTTTCTTAATTGAAAACAATGAAAAGAGTTTTATGTCTCTGTGTTAGAATTGTTTTGGTAACATTAACACTTTACTCATGGCGAGGTTCTAATACCTGTGCTGAGACGCTGATGGAAATGGAAATGGAAATGAGAGATGGAAATGAGAGATGGCGATGGCGATGGAGTCTATTAAATTTGAGGTTCTTTAAAAATGCATTAAACTGCCACAAAGACAAAAGATACCAATGAAAAGGCCAAGGCGCATGCCCCTAGGTTAGCTGCTGTTTATAGCATCGGCTCCTCGTCTCCTATCCCAATAATAAAAGGGAAAATATATATAAATTTATCCAAGGAAAAAGAATAAAAATCGATGCCATAAGGCGGCACTGCCATAAAAATGTGACAAGACATAAAGCAAATGTCCAAACAGACACACACACACACACGCACACACATGCACAACCTACTTGCTACATGAGCGACACATGCGGCACAGGAAGGCAATGGGAATGTGGCAGGGGCAGTTGCAGGGCCAAGGGATTGTTAGGGCATTCGTTGGGCTGTCAGCAGGACGATGCGGTCCACAAGGAAGCAGACACAAGCAAAAATACAATAAATTACTTGACGGAAAATATTGATAAGGTGACACACAAACGGAGCCAGCCTTAGCCTCCGACTCCGACTCAGACTGAGACTGAGACTCAGACATGAGATGACACCCAGTTGATCCCAGTCCATCCCAAGTCGCAGCTCTGTCTTTTTGTGGCCTTGCTGCTTTTTTATAGCCCTCGTCACCTTCGCCTTCGCCTTCGTCTGTGTCTCTGTCTCTGTCTCTGTCTCTGCCTCCGTTTCTGTCCTCGTCTGCGCTCTCGTCTCGCCAGTGTCGCCAAAGATGACGCATGTTCCGGTGACGGTGGCCAAGTGGACATCAGGCCAAAATGAAATGAGTTAAACGACGCAGGTAAACCCGGCTGCATATGCTGATAAGCACATCTAAAGAAGTGCATCAAGAGTAGACAAGTTTCAGCTACGCTGTGCAGTCAATTCTCTTGCTGCAGCTCAGCAGATATAATATATAAATAAATATAAAATATAATATAATAAATAATATAAATATAAAGGAAGATATAATATATAAATAAATATAAAATGTAATATAATAAATAATATAAATATATGGGAAGATATAATATATAAATAAATATAAAATATAGTATAATAAATAATATAAGTATAAAGGAAGATATAATATATAAATATATATAAAATGTAATATAATAAATAATATAAATATAAGGGAAGACATAATATATAAATAAATATGAAAAAATATATAATAAATAATATAAGTATAAAGGAAGATATAATATATAAATATATATAAAATGTAATATAATAAATAAAATAAATATATAGGAAGATATAATATATAAATAAATATCAATTATAATAAAATAAACAATATAAATATATGGGAAGATATAATATTTAAATAAATATAAAATATAATATAATAAATAATATAAATATAGAGGAAGATATAATATATAAATAAATATAAAATATAGTATAATATATAATATAAATATATAGGAAGATATAATATATAAATAAATATAATATTATAAATAATATAAATATATTGAAAGATATAATATTTAAATAAATATAAAATATTATACAATAAATAATATAAATATTGAGGAAGATATAATATATAAATAAATATAAAATATAGTATAATATATAATATAAATATATAGGAAGATATAATATATAAATAAATATAAAATGTAATATAATAAATAATGTAAATATATGGGAAGATATAATATATAAACAAATATAAAATATAATAAAATAAACAATATAAATATATGGGAAGATATAATATTTAAATAAATATAAAATATAATATAATAAATAATAAAAATATATGGGAAGACATAATATATAAATAAATATGAAATAATATATAATCAATAATATAAATATAAAGGAAGATATAATATATAAATATATATAAAATATAATATAATAAATAATATAAATATATAGGAAGATATAATATATAAATAAATATGAAATAATATATAATAAATAATATAAATATAAATAAATATAAAATATAGTATAATAAATAATATAAGTATAAAGTCAGATACAATATATAAATAAATATAAAATATAATATAATAAATAATATAAATATATAGGATGATATAATATATAAATAAATATAAATTATAATAAAATAAACAATATAAATATATGGGAAGATATAATATTTAAATAAATATAAAATATAATATAATAAATAATATAAATATAGAGGAAGATATAATATATAAATAAATATAAAATATAATATTATAAATAATATAAATATATTGGAAGATATAATATTTAAATAAATATAAAATGTTATACAATAAATAATATAAATATAGAGGAAGATATAATATATAAATAAATATAAAATATAGTATAATAAATAATATAAATATATAGGAAGATATAATATATAAATAAATATAAAATGTAATATAATAAACATAAAATGATATTGACATATTGTTTGCACAGTGTGTTAAATTAAAGGAGAAATCTCCGATATTTATAATTATGTTTAATACTTATATATATTATTCAAGATCAGATATATAAATAAATATAAAATATAATATAAAATATAATTAATATAATATATAAATATATATATATACACTTGATAAAGGAGTTTTATATTAATATTTGTTTGCACAGTGTGTTAAGTTAATAGAGAAGTCTCCTATCTTTATAATTATATTTAATACTTATATATATTATTCAAGAACAATTTATCTATCAGTTGAACTCTTTCCTTAGCATTCTTATATACTTAACGCAACTATTCTGATATTAAAGATATTTTAAATATATATTATTTTGACAACAACTTTTGTCTTTGTACTTTGATATATATTTAAATGCAAATTAAACAATCTTAAAGTATCTATAGTGTTTGTACCTTATTATATACTATCTTTTTAAGCAAATTAAACAATCTTAAAGTATCTCATTAGCTCAACATATAATTTCTATCTAAAGAAAAATAGTTTACCTATTTAATTACATTTATTTTTACTATAATTAATATTAATTTATTAACGCAATTCCATTTTACGATTTGTTAAAACAATTTTGATTACTAAATCATATGAAAAATCAGTTAATAGTATAATTGATAAATTTGCCTTGAACAACTAATATTGCTAAGCACATTAAGATGTAAAATCGAGTTAATTCAAATAAAATCTACAAAAACTATGTAAAATTATTAAAGATCAGCATAGATAAATAACAGATGAGTAAGCTTAATGAGTTTCAAGAACTATGAATATTGAGACTGAATCAAATGAATATTATGCTTTGGTAATAAAGTGAAACTGGTTTTCAAAGCGATAAACTGATGGTCATTAGGATTAAGACTTAAGACTCTTCTAGTAACAATTACAAATAAATAAATATATATAAAAATGCGTAACATTAGGAGATCCGTGGACGATAAAACAAATTAGCACCTGAATGAAATTGGCTTGAGAACGACAGCGCACACAGTTGGTTTGAGCGAGTTGTAATAAGCTCATAATTTATAAATTCAAATTGATATTCAGCAGGCATAAAACTGCAAAAATAATTCCCATGATCGAGTCGAGGCACAAATCACTCGGCTATGTGGTCTCAGTCTCAGTCTCAGTCTCAGTCGCAGTCTGGGGCCGTGCGTAACTCAAACCGAAAGCGAAGCGAGGCGAATCGAATTGAATTGAAGCCGAAAAATGCAAATAGAGTGACAATTTCCCAGCACGTTCAAACGGAGGCAAACTCATTAATTAAGTCAGCCGCCAAGTTGGCTTTCCATTGGTATTTGCCATACAAATGTTTTAGCCTTATGAGCATACAATGCAGAAGAACTAACCGTTCTATGGCCCCGACCAGCTCAAGCCAACACAGGCGACAACTCAGGCGACAACTCTGGCAATTAACAAATTTATAATTCCCAAACGTTTGCGAGAATGCGACAGTCAACCAATTGGCGACGGCGGCGAATTAAAATTACAGACAACACAGTGAATAGTTAGATATACATATGAATAGACAGATACAAAGATACATAGATACATAGATAGATGGATGGATAGATGGATGGTTATACCCCCGATAGAGACTTGCGTCGCACAAATAAATAAAGGTTCAATTTTACGTCATAAAAAAGCATTAGAAACGTGATTGAAATCTGTGAGAAACGTATAGGCGATAGAGGGAAAGAGAGAGAGAGAGAGAGAGAGAGGAGAAGCAGCAGTTAGCCAGGTACAAGCTGAGGCGCCTCGAGGCGACACATATCGCACCACGAACGTGTCTGCCACGTCTGCGCATGCGCAGCCAACAACCACAGCAACAACTACAACAGCAACAACTACAGCAACAACCACAGCAACAGCAACAACCACAGCGTGTGTATCTCGTATCTCATACACCGTTTAAGCTAATTGCCGTTCGCTGCGTTGCCTCGTGTATGAGAACTGTTGTTGCCTCGTTGTCGCTGACAGTTGAGCAATAATAATTGTCAAAGCTCTGACTTAACTTGACTTATCGCCTCTGCTACCTTCTTAAGGTGTTTCCTCGCCCATTCGAACTCAATTAAATTGTCAAAAGTTGCCGCCTGCCACAAACATTGCCACACCGCTAAAGTTGCCTCTGCCCCACGGCGGTTGCTTGTCGTTTTGTGGTTTTATGGCGCCAAAGTTCCCAAGGGGCAATCGTCTTCAATATCAATTAGCAGTGCTACCATGGCAAGTATATTCAAATCGCTGTAAGTACAATATTTATGCCGTCATAAACTATTTACCAACCCCCCTACCCAGCACACTCTTTGCCTATGCCCCTTCTGCCGCTGCTACCATAAAGTTGTCGCCAGGTCGCAGCAGCTAACATTAAATTGTTTATGACCTTTTTTTTTTGAATATGCTTAGGAATTTCAAACTCTTTTCGTATGCACATTAGAAGTATATTTTATATTTATCAGACAACAAATTGTACAGTTTATCAAAGGGAAAAGTGGTATCTACAATTTGTTGCAAAGATCTGCCGAAGTAATGTAGAGTAAGTAAATAAATTAAATATATTATTTATATAGTAAGAGATAGAGAGTATTGAGGGATTGCTAGCAGTTGAAAAAGTTTATTCAAGTTTAATATTATTTTTAAAATTACTCTGATGTGATCTGATTTATTAACTAGTTTTTTCTGAAATATTGTTTCTTTTAGATTGTTACATTTATTTATTTTATTATTTATTTATTTATTTATTTATTTATTTATTTATTTATTTATTTATTTATTTATTTTTATTTATTTATTTATTTATTTATTTATTTATTTATTTATTTATTTATTAGTTATTTATTTATTTATTTATTTATTTATTTATTTATTTATTTATTTATTTATTTATTTATTTATTTATTTATTTATTTATTTATTTATTTATTTATTTATTTATTTATTTATTTATTTATTTATTTATTTATTTATTTATTTATTTATTTATTTATTTATTTATTTATTTATTTATTTATTTATTTATTTATTTATTTATTTATTTATTTATTTATTTATTTATTTGTTTATTTAAAAAAGAAACAATTCTTTAATAATTTATCCAGCATATTTGTAGTTTTCCTATAGTTAAATTTGAATTTAGAACAGGAGGCGCCTCGTAGGCTCCACGGGATAGGCATTTTGGCTGCATTTTGAAGATGCTTCGTATTTATGATATTTATCTAGCGCTTAAGGCAATTGCTGAAAAATTTAATAACGTAAACAACTGCAGCAAAGGGGAAGTAAGGGGAATGGGGAGGTAAAATATAGAAGATAGAGCAATGCAGTAGTTGCCGTTGGTTGTTTCAGCTTAAATGGAATATTGTAAAAAATTATTGTTTACAAATAAAAAACGAGGCAGAAAGATACATAAAAAGTAAGAAATGTGCAGCCAAACAGACAGACAGTTAGACAGGCCAGAACGGACCAGGCCCAGACGGACCAGACTATGAACAGACCATGAACTGACGAATTGAATGAGTTGAGTTGAGGAGAGAGCAAGCCCTTGGCACTGGAGCTGGCCAACAATTTGTTACCATCCATCCGATGGCTGCCAGTCAGTGGCCAGGCATATGTGGGTGGGAATGGGAATGGGAATGGGATACGGATTGGAAATGGGATGGGGAAAAGGAGTTGGAGCTGTAGCTGCAGCTGTAGCTGACTGTGATGTGGCGCAAATGAATTGTATTGGCAGCTGGCAGACGCCGTTGAATACGGAACAGGAGGAGGCAAAAAAAAGCTGAATATATTATAAATTAATGTGGCTGCGGATGTGCAACGACACTAATTAATTGGGTATTTCATAAAATCAGAGAGTGTCTTGTGCGCTTACTCTAACTACGCTTAATGCGAACACAGAGACAAGTATCTGCAGTCTGTACCTGTATCTGTATCTGCAACTATATCTGTATCTGTAGCTGTATCTGTAGCTGTATCTGTATCTGTTGCGTTAGCTACCGAACTGTTTGCTCATGTTTGCTGTTCGCTGTTCGCTGTTGCTGCTGTTGGTTTGCGCCAATGTCTTACTTGGACGCGGATCGGTTTGGTGCGAGCCGTCGATGCTTGATTGCTAATTGCAATCCGAGTTGTCAGCCGTCCCGTCCCGGTCTGTCTAGCTGATTGCCAGCGACATAGGCACAGGTCCAGGACCAGTGTTGCAGCCACAGTTTGCAGCAACAACTGCAGCGAGCCAGTTTTTCAGTTTTTCAGCTTTTCTGCTTTGCTGCTTTTCATTTTACACTCTTTTTCTCTCTCGAAGCGACTGCGACCAGCTGACAACGTAGAAAAAAAAGATTTCTGTGTAACAACAAGTAGATTTACAATTTGTGATACTTCCCGTACTTCAACAACTAAATAAATATCCATCTATCGCTTCCATTTCTGAGTGTATCCCTCAGTGTATGTGTGCGTGTGTGTGTGTGTGTGTTGAAGTTCGGCTGCGTTCAAAAAAATCATGTCAGGCGTCAATTGGAAAATGTTTAAGTGATTTGTTTACACGCGGCAGCGTCTATTAACGAATTTATGGTAAACAAAGGGAAGTCGTTTGTTCAGCCCTGCCACTCCTACCTCCCCTACCGCCCTGCCACCCCCATTGGGCACTGGGCAGCTCCGTAGATATCTCGAGTATCTGCAGCTCGAGTAGCTCATGCGCCAGTCGGGCACAGACAAAGATACACTTCATAAAATATTAATCGGCTGATTTATGTTTCTATTTTCCTTTTTTATTGGAGCGCATGTGTCTGCAGCAACAACAACTGTAGCAACAACAAGAGCAACCTGGTTGCATTTTGTTTATGTTGCAGTGTGGCAAGTGGCAATGCCTCTAAACAAGCATAAACATCTTACAACTCGAGCATATTGCTTACAGTTGGCTCTCAAATCTGCAGCTAATTTACACTTTTTGATTGCTTAAATTTGTTTCAGTTGACAAACATATTGTATGCATTTAAACTTCGTCAACTAATTGCTAAATTATTCTACAAAATTCATTAAAGTTCGCTGATAAACGTAGAAGTTGTGGTACTAAGTTGAGAGATAGAGAGAGAGAGAGAGAGAGGGAATGGGGTAGTAACTATTGTTAAGTAAATATTTCAAATATAAGAGAATAATTTAAAGAATTACATTTTTCAATATTTATACTTTGACACATATCAAATAATTCTAAAAGGCTTCTAAAATATTTGAAAAATAGATTAAATAGAGCATAAATTGGAGAGCTTAACAAACTCTATGCCAATAAATAGATCCGAGAAAATTAGATGTAACTAAAAGTCACTTAAGCATTAATGTAATAATATTATAAATAAATACTAAATATACGACTTTAATCAATAATATATATAATGATGAAGAATTTATATATTATATATCTAATGATAAATAAGTAAATAATAAATTAATTAAGAATTCAACATTTAAATATTTATACTTCAAAAGTATCTGAAATATTGGATAAATAGAGCATAAATTGGAGAGCTTAACAAACTCAATGCCAATAAATAGATCCGAGAAAGTTAGATGTATCTGAAAGTCCTTAAGCATTATAACTAAATACTAAATATACGACTTTAATCAATAATATATATAATGATAAAGAATTTATATATTATATATCTGATGATAAATAAGTAAATAATAAATTAATTAAGAATTCAACCTTTAAATATTTATACTTCAAAACTATCTGAAATATTGAAATAGAGCGTAATTTGGAGAGCTTAACAAATGCAATGGCAATAAATAGATCCAAGAATATTAGAGGCAACTGAAAGTCACATATAATAATATTATAAATAAATACTAAATATACGAGTCTAATCAATATTATATATAATGATAAAGAATATATATATTATATATCAAATGATAAATAAGTAAATAATAAATGAATTAAGAATTCAACTTTTAAATATTTATACTTCAAAAATATCTGATATATTGAAATAGAGCGTAATTTGGAGAGCTTAACAAATGCAAAGGCAATGAATAAATCCAAGAAAATTAGATGCAACTGAAAGTCACTTAAGCATTAATGAAATAATATTATAAATAAATAAATAATTAATATACGAGTTTAATCAATATTATATATAATGATAAAGAATATATATATTATATATCTAATGATAAATAACTAAATAATAAATTAATATAATGCATAATTAATATTTTCAATTGCATATTATAGTTATTAGTGCAACTCTATTTGCATAAACATTTATTGATTAAATACGCATATCAACAATTTCCCTCTTCTATTTATACTCTAGTTCAAAGCACTCAGGTGCTTGGCACCTGCCAGGTTCCCCGTGGCGTTTATCGATGCATCTCCATTAGACTTGGGCTTAGAATCACATTGGAACGAGCTGATCAAGCCTTAGTATGATGTTTAAATGTACAATGAGTTCACTTTGAACTCACTCAAGAGCAGGAATCCACAAATTTATGGGCTTCACAGCTTCGGGGCTTTGATCTCGCGCCCATTTGATGGAAGGAAGCCAAGGCACACAGGCGGGGGGCCAAGTTGAGTTATGGAATGATGATGCGATTATGCTAGAGCCTATTATGTGTGGATGGAGTGAATGCAAATTGATTCTCACATAAATCGAGGCGTTTAGCAGTGACGGGCATGGCTAATAGCCGTTGCCGATAATTCATCTGTCAAATTGCCAACGAATTACAAATTAATTTGGAGGCTCAGCACGGTACTGAAATTTGGCTTAGAATTTGAATTTGAATTTGGATTGGATTGGCAGCGCAAATCGAGCGAAATTAAATATTCAAAATTCTAACAAAATAATAAATATCGTGGAACTAATTTAACTGCCGCTGTTCCGGGTCTCCATCTGAGTCAATATTTGCATAAATTAGCGACGCCTCGACTGACTCACGTGCGACCGAGCGACGGAGCGTCAAATGCAGCCAATGACAATCATCCCGCCCTGCCTCGTCCGTACTCCTCAGATCTTGCTGGGCTGCATCCCCTGCCGAATGAGGACATAGGACTTGTTTGTTTGTTTAAGCCATTCGCTGTCGTTGTCGCAGTCGTTGTCGCAGTCCTTGCGAGGATGTAATCCTGCGGCAGCGTGACCAATTAATTTGATTGTAAAATGTGAAATTCGTATTAAAATCAAATACAACAAAAATGACAATGCGTATGACGGGAATATTAAAAAGTTGCCAAAAGCAACCACCACCACCAGCAGCAGGAGCCACCCCACGACGAAGAAGTGAGGCAAGCACATCTCGCCTCAGCTCAGTTACATCTTTCCTCTGACTTTAAAGTCACGCACGGAGTTTGCGCGATTTTTATGATAATTTCTGGCTGCGATTGGGCTGCTGCCGCCATCGCTGTGGATCCAGCCGAACAGACACCGTTGACTCCGTCTTGGGGATGGGAAACAAACCAAAAAAAAAGGGATATTTTACTTTTCCTTTTTTTAATAACAATTTCACAATTCGATCGAATCGTTGAATTGTGAAAAAGGTTGTTGCTCATTTCATTTCTTTCTCCTCTGTCTTTACCCCTCGCTTTTTATGCGCTGTCATTGGGCACAGGTTGGGAAAAGTTTACAGTTGAATAACTGATTTACATATTTCGTAAAATTAACGATTTGAAAAATTGGCATATTGCTTAGAATGATATCAAAGGATTGTGGCATTAGTCGACCTCGAAAGGGAAGCGGAAAGTGAGCTTAAACTTCAATTGAATAAACAATTGCAAGACGAATTTATTCTGTAGCTTTTCTTAACACAATTTCAAGAGAAGTTAACTTTTAGAGCAGTCTCTAACTGACAAAGATTACCTAATTAATTCACACAAATAATAATATATTAATCATTCAAAAGTGAGTTATATAAACATATATAAATCTATAGATCTTTCAATCACCCAATCTATATTAATCTAGCTGTATTCTCTGGCCACAACAGTTACTACGGCACTCCTTGCCAAGTCTCTAAACTGCTCTTATTCTTGACGCTCAACTGCATTGGTTTATTGGCAAATGTTCCATAAGCTTGTCTGTACTTAGGAAACATCTTTTCGGTTTTGTCCACCACATAAAAGAAGTGAAAGAGCGAGACGTGTCTATTACCCGGCTAAAGTTATGGGCCATCTCTGGCAGAGATGGAGCAGAGGGGCAGAGGGGAGGCCAACACGAACGGGCCACAAATAAAATTCTTTTTATATGCAGTCCAATAATATTTCCATTTGGCGAATTGCCGTCACAGTCATTGCCCCCACTTGCTATGGAGTGTGATTGTGATAACTCCCAAGGGGGAGTATCTAAAATGAACTTGAAAACAGCACAGAAAATAAAAACAAAGCATAGACACAAAGTCACTCTGACTGCAGTTTTGTTTGTGTGTCGAAACATGGCATATGATTTTTATGAAAGTGTCAAAGGACAGCAGGACAATGGGACAGGACAGGACTTGCCGCAGGGTGTGAAGAAATCCGAGTTGGCTTTGCTTTGTGAAAATTGCTTGGGAATTGTTATGCGCAATTCGTGACTTTGGAAAGTAACTGAAAGATACCCAAATCTCAACCTGCTGGCTGTGAGACTTTAAGGATTCAAGTAGAATTGCAAGTGGATTGCATAACTCAACCCTTCACTCGCTCTCGCTCACTCTCTCTCTCTATTGATGGAGGCAGCAATTATGTCTGAGGCAGGGTCATTAAATCATTCATTCCGAGCCATTTAATAATTTCAGCTAGCATTGCATAAGGCAAGGGCGGAGAAGGCGTGAGGCCTCAGCCATAATAATTCATTAGTGCTCAGGAAGAGGAAGATGAACAGCAGAAGGAGAAGCAGAAGCAGAAGCAGGACGTGAAGCTGGAACTCATAAATGTTGTGCAGCGAAACAATAACTTTAAGAGACGGCAACTCCCATACTCGCAAACTGACCCACAATGTGGGCACTCGACGAGGTGAGTTTCAGCAAAATATTACGAGGGGTTCCACAATAGATTGCTGCGAAACTGTGCAGAAGGTCAAAAATGATAAACGGATATGAGTAAAGGATATTTCTTTCCGCATTTCCTATTCTGCGAATCCTTGTGCGATTGTTACCAGAGCCAGCCATTGTCGTTGAATAATTGCAAGTCGCATTCAGCCAAGGAAGCGGACCAGGACCAGGACGAGAAGGACTTCAGCTCGAACTCGGACTCCGATGCGAGCGCAGACTCTTCAAATAGAGCAACGAGAAGGTCCAATACAATTGCAAGCGAAAGGAAAAATGGAAAGAAAGAAAGGAGGATGAAAAAAGTTTAAGCTGTCAATATTTTGACTTTTCCTGCCTGCTTTTGTGAAGTGGGCGTATAATTAATGGATCGGGCGTTTGCAGCCCATCAATGGCAAAATATTGTGAATGTATTCGCATTCGTGAATGCGAATGTGAATGCGAATGCGAAATGGGGCAAAAAGGGTTCAACATTGAAATCGATTGCTTTATTTATGGCGAAATAAATTGAAATGTCAACCGGGTGGGTGGAATATCATATTCCTTTGCAGGCAATAAGCATAAAAGTATGAAAGCCCTGCATTGTGTAAGACGGCAATTGCAAATCTCAGTGGTTCTCAGTGATTTCGAGTGGTTCAGTTCAGTGGTTGAAGCGAACTTCTTGTTTATTGCAGTCCCGCTAAATTGTACACACATTTCTATACATTATCGAAGCGTAGGTCGCTGAATGAGCTTCAATTACACTTTTGAACTGAGCCAAATCAACGCAGTCCCCCCCTGCCACACCCATCCGCACCAACGAACCATAAAAGTTCCAACAATGGGCCAAAGGGCGCATTGTCCTGCAGCCAAAGTGGCCTGACATTTGTCTAATGTAATCGAAACAGATTGAGATAGATAGAGAAAACTCTTAGCCAGATTGTGGCCCAGAACTACAGAAGGCAAAGTGAAATGAGCAGAACTTTAGTTCGATTACCTTAGAGAGATCAAAACACACTCGAGTTCTTGTAATTTATAATCAATTAAATATGATGAACTACAGAAAACTCGACTCTCATACCATATAAATATAATTCTATAAATACAAACTAATATTTCTACAATTCCTAATTCAATATCTGTTACTCAATGTGGGCGCGGTTCCTACTACCTTATTGTATACTTGGCTACACTTCTGTTTTGGGCCATGCTATTAATTTATGCCTCTATAAATTATAGCCTCATTATATGCTCCACAGGTGCGGGCTGTCGTGTATTCGCGTACTCATAACACGACACATATAAAGCCATAAAATCGAATTTCATATTTCATATCGATCGCAATCATCGGATTCGGCTCACGTCGCCTCGTCGCGCCCACATAAAGCATGTGCTGCAAAGAGCACTCCGAAATCATCATCATATTCATGCATTTAAATCATAAATTCATGATTACTCGCCGCACTCAAATCAAATTCCGAGCAGGCTCGAGCCACCGCTCCCAGCAGACATGTTGGCTCGGACACGACCTGCAACTGGAACTGGGGCTGAGACTGAGACTGGGCTTTTACCACAGTCCCATTGAGCGCAATCATAACTATTTTTGATATATTATGCGACAGATATTGCTGTTCGCCTTGCATGATAAGCAGTCATTGTGTTGGCTAACGATTGGCTTTCACTGAACTTGACCAAATCAGCTGTGGCTCCGGCCAGTTATTGTCTGTTATGTGAAAGAGAATGATTGCTAAATGGCAAACAAGGTGAGTAATACTGTTTTGGAAACTAGAGTTGCTCTGCACATAAGTAAAGCAATTGAGAAACTGAAGGATATTCTAATATCTAACTATAAATCTATCTATATCAGTCAACTGTTAATTACCTGTAATAAGGCAATTCGTATCTATTATATATATGTACATATGTGTGATGGTAGCTCCCAGTGAGTGGCAATTAACCAAGACAAGAGCAAATTAGAGCAGACAACGAGCAGTAGAAGGGCGAATTCACCCAAGGGCGAATTCGCAAGCACAAGAGAGAGCACAGCGAAGATATGCGTAAGAGAGGCCGAACGGGAGTGGGAATTCGCCTTTGAAGAGAACGGTTGCTGCTAGAAAAGCCACTGAAACGACGAAAGAAACTGAAACTTTGTTTTATTATATTATTACTATTAGTTATATATCTTTATTCAGTAAATAAACCCCACATATATATCATATCAATTCATCTAGCTACTATTCGCAAGCACAAGAGAGAGAGCACAGAGAAGATATGCGTAAGAGAGGCCGAACAGGAGTGGGAATTCGCCTTTGACGAGAACGTTTGCTGCTAGAAGAACCACTGAAACGACGAAAGACACGAAACTTTGTTTTATTATATTATTACTATTAGTTATATATCTTTATTCAGTAAATAAACCCCACATATATATATATATCATATCAATTCATCTAGCCACTATGTAATGCCATTATAATGCATATTTCAATAGTTCTTTTTCAGTTTTTTAGCTGAAAATATGCATTTGCTGTAACTGTTCTACAAATCCAAACAGTTGGCTCATTTGTCTCGGTTATGGCTTATGCCGATGGCAGAGACTGCAAACAGCAATTGTCAACTATTTAGCATGACAATCGACAACAGTGCGACGCTGTAGAATGAACACATAAATGAAAATTTTCATTTTCACAATGTGGTTTTTATTATGGTCAACAATATTTGCCACTAATATGCGGCCAACACCAGCAGCAGCAGTAGCAGCAACACGGCAACAATAGAGTCGCCTCTGCAATGCATATTTATGAGCTGTGCAACATGCAACAACAGCACTGGGCCAGGGGGGTGTTCCATGTGTGTGCGTACAGATTGGCAATTTGCATTTTGGCCAAGTGCCTAGCCTAGACACAATTCCTCATAATTCCCGCAATATTCACGCCACTGGGCCGAACTGTTTAGCTCTCTCTTTTTTATGCCCTGCACACTGTAGTGTAACGGAATAGGGTATACTCTTTCCGATTAAAATGAACTGTGAGTTTGCTTCTTAAATACAGCTTCTTAGTATCCCCCTCTCTGAGGCTATAAGAGCTTAAAGAATTCTCAATCAATTTGCTATTCATATATGTACTACAGCGTATCTTCAAGTTGCGCATTTATGACTTGTTTTGCTGCTTGTTGTGGCGATTGTAGCACTGTGACTATTGTTGTTGCAGCCACATGTTGCAGCACGTACTTGACGCTTGGCAAAAATAAAAACAGAATCTGAATTGAAAATGAATTACGTTGAAATGAATGCAAAACTTTTATCACAAAGTGAAATCTATAAGCCAAACGGGCACGCACACATATTACGCTCCCCGAGTGCCCCTTTCTCCAGTACATATCTCTCTCTCGCTCTCTCTATCACTCTCTCTCTCTCTCTCTCTCTCTCTCTCTCTCTCTGTCGCTCTCTCTCTCTCTCTCTCTATCACTCTCTCGCTCTTAAGATGACTGAGACGTGCTTATAAAACAAGTTTCCATTTGGTAAACAAGTAACTCGGGTGTAATTAGTTATTTAATCATATTAATCAAATACATTTTGAATTGCAATATCAACTTTATATTAATCAAGACTGGATTAACTTTCTTCTATAATTTCCTCTCTCTTTTTACATATTTCCTCTGCTAATTCTCAAACTGAAGATTGCAGATTTGCTGAATTAATGAATCAATATACGAATTCATTAACGAACAAATTGAAGCATATTCCAATCGAATCAATCCATAGACAGGTGCAACTTTCTGCAACTCCACGACACTCTCCTCTCCTCACCACACCTCAACTCACCTCAGCTCACCTCGCTCTTTGTTCACGCTGTGATTCGTGTTGCATTGAGCAAATAAATTTACCGCATACAAAAATTTATATCTCCAACTTTTCTCATTAAATTTTATAAAAGGAGGCATATTTTAAACTTTTTCGACAATAACGCTATTTTCTCACCTGCCCTGGGCTGCGTATAGAGAAGCTGACAAGAGCGAGGGGGGAGCAGCGGGGGTAAACGGAGGCTGTTGGATGCCAGAGGCAATGCAGTAGTTTGGAGGAGCGCTCAAGCGGCAACGAAACTTAATTTCTATTCATTTGCTAAAATTCATTCACACACAGACTAACACACACACACACACACACACACTCCAGTGAGTGTATGAGTGTGTGTGTGTATGAGAGGAAAGGAGTTCTGTTAGCTGCAGTCATATTGGCAGCGGAAATTGAAGCGAAACTTTTGTCTTCAGACCCGTGAATAGTATAATGCCACGACAGAATGGATGAAATTAAGAAAACTAAAGGTAAGCAGATTAAAGAACTCAGACAGCAGAGGGAAGAGAGAGAGAGAGGGGCAGAAGCAGAATGAGCAGTCAGTGGTGCAAATGGGGGCCTGGCAAAAAATAGTTTTCCAATTAAACTTTATCCTTTTGCTTTAATTTACTGGTTTCATGCCTTGTCGCCTCTTTTAACCGCAGCAGCAGCAGCAGAAGCAGCAGCAGCAGCAACAAAATCCCATTTTAAAGTTTTCCATTTTCCATTTTCTATTTTCCGTTTTGCCTTTTAATTTTTATACAGCGATTTCTTCTGATTTTGTTTTTGAGCATTTTACAAGTTTCGAAAGCTGCCACAGTCTTGGGCTTCCCACAAGCCGTGGCAGGTGGCACCTTCGACTGACTTTGATTTTGAAAGCAACCAAGGATAAGCAATGCGAATACGAATACGAATACGAATACAAATACGAATACGAATATATCCAAAAACCAACAACTGCCCAAGCATTGCATTAAGTAGAGATAAAAACACACAAAACCCGAAAATACAAACAAAGAAACTGAAGACAACGACGGCGAGAAGAACGAGAAAAATGTGAACATTTTTCTCCCAGAATTGTTCCATGTATTCCAATATTAATTTGGTCAATTTATATTTTATTTGGAATTTTTAAATTGGTAACGTTTTTGAGCCCCAAAAACATATCGCGCTGACCCATCGAAAGCCAACTCAGCCGCTCTGCCTCTGCCTCTCTGTGTGTGTGTGCGTCAGTTAAGTGGCTTAAATGGATCGACGGCGAAGATCGTCATAAGGATGAAGCGGGAGTAAGGCTGGACGAGCAGGGGTTGACAATTATGCACTGAGAAAAATTGAAATGCAAAAACTTGTGGTAGGTTGGAAAGTAAATTTAATATATTTTCTGATAATATATTATAAAATATACATTTAATAAACAACTATAAGAAAATCATATATATTTAATAAATAACTTAATAATAATCTAAATAACATTATGATTAAAGAACTATGATAATATCATGTATATTTAATAATGTAATTAAATCTAGATAACATTTAGATTAAACAACTATGAGACAATCGAAATTAGATATTTTTAAGAACTATATTATTATTTAATAGTGAAACTTTTTATAAATAATGTAAATATTATAAATATAAATATAAATATTTAAATATTTATATTTAAGCTTATGACATTTAAATGAAAGTATTTTGAAATACTAATAATTTGATTAATAATTAAATAATAAATTATTAATAATATATATATATATATAATGACGTTCAAATTTTAGACAATATTAAATAAATATTATTATTATTAATATTAAATAAAATAATGAATTCTTAAAAATATATATCGATATATTATATATGTTATTTATTTAATTTAATTAATAATTTTTATTTAGTTTATACAATTTTTTTTATTTATTTACATGATCTGATTTATTTTATTTATTATATATTTCTTTATTTAATTTCTTTTTTCTTAGTTCTTTTATTTTCTTTATTTATTTCATTTAATTTCTTTATTTATTTGTTTTATAATTATTTTTTTATGTAATTATTTAATTTATTTAGATTATTTGATTTATTTTAAATATTTGATTTGTTTTCTTAATTTTAATTATTTTATTTTCTTTATTTCACTTACTTTATTTGTTAAATTACCATGTTTTATTTGTTTTATTTACTATATTTATTTTATTTATTTAATTTGTTTAATTTCTTTTATTTATATTCTTTTATTATATATTTTATATATTTTTCTCGTTTAGATAAAACAATAAATTAATGAATCTTGCTTCTGTTCTTTTAACTTGACACCATAACTTGATTTATCAAATTACCTGGAGCTTTCTCGCAGTGTACTCTTGATATTCTCCCACACTATGCGTTAGATGCAGACGATCTGCTGCTGAATGTGCCCCATTGTCTCGCATATGGTTATGATATTGTTGCCGCCTTGCGTTCCAAATGTTGCAAGCCGCATTCGCATATGAATCCATCCATCTAAAAACGGTTTGTTGCCGCTGCTTCCGCTGATGGGGCCAGCGTTCGTTTATCCTTGCCACGTTCGTTTATCGAGCCAGAGGCAGCGAGAGCCAAGAGGTCTCAGTCTCAGTCTCATCTGTGCTGTGCACAGTAGCATGCCAGATAAATCAATGTGTCAACACCTCTTTTTGTGCTGTCAGTTTTTTATGGTTTTCGATGATATTTCGCCTATTGTCAGGCCGACGCACGCGGCCAGCGACCAGTTGCCAGTTGCCAGTTGCCAGTTGCAAGTTGCCCGCTGCCAGTTGCAAGTTGCTCAGTTGCCCAGTTGCCCAGTTGCTGACCAGTTTTGGGGCCGTGTTTACCCATTTGGTTAAATCGCACTTGAACAGCGGATTCTGACTCGGACTCTGGCTCGGATGCGGAGTCGGGCTGCTGACATGGCCATCGCTCAGCGGTTTTTGCCAATGCTTGAGCGCTGCTCTTTGGCTTTTTAGCACAAGAATTATGGCCTCCCCTTGTCACCACACTCTGCCGCTTGTTCCAATGATGAAACATTTCCAGCGATTCGAGGCATTCGCAGCCGCAGCAAAACTGCAGCAACTGGATCAATTTCAGTGGCAAACGTGTCGTCGTCGTCGTCGTCGTCGTCGTCAACATCGTCAGCAGCTCCCCACCCCACTCCTGCTGTTGTACACAGTCAGAGACCAATGCAACCGTATGCGGCACGTTGCTGCTTTTTGTTTTTTGCCAGCGATTGTGAAATTTGAATTGCCTGCTTTATAGTGAAGATTTATGGCAGTCTCGTTAAATTTTAATATAATATAAAAGTTTTTAGAAAATCAAGAGTCTGTCTTCTGCTCAACTTCAACTTGAGCTGAAGCCTCAACGTTAACTGGCCCAATCACCAGTTCTATTACGTTTCCTCCTTAGTTCGATTGACATGCAAAGCGAATTAGTTGGCCATAAATCTGTAAATCTCATCGAGCCAAGTTCTTCCTCGTGCTGCGCTAGATCGCTAGATCGCACTTCAATTATTATTACTCATTTACAAGTGGCCAACAACTACAAGAGCCCAACTCATAAAATGTGTTGCCGTAAATGCCATTTGTTCCATTCCCCCTCCTTGTGATACATCTAACAAGGGACTGCAGTTGATTTTAATAGGAAGTACTTACAAATAGTCTAACAATCAGTTAACTTTTACTCGTTGCCTTGTTAAGAGCGAGAACATAAATTAATATTTAATTACTACAGCAAATTGATGAATGATTTGCATATAAATATTAAAGATTGAGTATTTATTATATTTCCTTCTGCCTCCATCAATTCATTAGCTTAAATATAAAATACATTTACTATGGAATATATTAGTTACAGCTAAGAGAATTAGTGATAAATAGATAGTCATATTTCTAAGAAAGATTCGACAGATTTCCTTTCGTTTAACAACATTTAAGTGAATAGAACTCAACGTTTTCTCTGGCATATTCATATTATTTATAAGAGAAGTGAATACATTTGGTGAGTGGCATCAATTAAGTGCCCCTTAAAGACGATTTCTACATTCATAAGATCAACAGATGTGTCCCAAAATTGTACTTCCATGGCCACCGGGGGGTGAGCTGTAAGCGGTGCGGCGGCAACTTCCGTTTGTAGTTCGATGTTTGGGGCAAGATGTGCGAGTGGCGATTAGACCAGCCAGCTGAGCTAAGGCTTATAATAATTTTAAATATGTTTAACCAAAAAAGCAACGAGCAAAACATTAAAAACGAACATGGAAATTATTGTTGGCCCGGGCCAACACTTGAGGCCGATAAAAGTTTTTCGATAGTGGCAGTGAAAATGCCACAAACAGCTCATTACAAGCGTCAAAACAAATTTATGCAAATAGCTGGCAACAGCAGCAGCTACAACAAACAGTTGAAGGAGAGTGACCATAGACCAAGATACAGAGACAGAGACAGAGCTGTAGCTGAAGCTGGAGCTGAGATCTCTGCCTGCTTGGAGGTTGAAGTCGTGGCAATTAACATTGCGCCGTGCGTTGAGCATTAATCATTTTAATCGCAATTTATGTGTCGTCGACGTCGTCAACACCAGCTCGACACGATAACGGCGGCAACAACAACCAACAACCAACAACAACTGCAACAACAATTTCCACTTCAGCCTCGCCCCGCCATTTTGGCCACAAATGAGCACTAAACGAGCAACGGCCTCGCCGATTGCCATCGGCCTGAAGAAAGCCAATTTTTGAATTGAGTTTTTCGGGCCACACTCGGGCGGTCTTTCAGAAGCCAACGCCGCACGCACTTTATACTTTTTCTTACCACATTTATTCCCACTCCTCCCCACACACACACACACACACCTCAGCTATCATTCACTTATCTGCGGACATCTCGTCGAATTCGCGCGTTGTCAACGTCAGCGAAGCATTTGCCCCGATCAAATTATGTTTCATAAACGATCGCATTTATGGTGTTGACAACGGCAATGATTTGTTACAGTTCTCAAGTTATTTGAACTTTTTTGAGATTCCACCGGGTGATTGCTCAAGCTGCTCCCCGCACTCCCCGCGCGCTTGTCTTCTCTGGCCTTTGATGGCTTTTCGCGCTAAATGGGCAAATTATTGTTAAGGAATCAGCGAGGAATCAGACACAATGTTGCTTAATTGGCTTATTGGTATTGTGAGAGCAGGACGTGTCTGCAGTGTTGGGAAACGCTTGCAGGGCAGAGTTGTTTATGGATTTACCTGAATATTGGAATATGCCGCAATCAGATTTTGCTTAGAATTCAAATAAATAACAATCACACTAAATATAAATATATTTTAAAGAATTGTTAAATAAATATATTTAATACATTTTTAAGAATTCTTAACTAAATTAGTATAAATATATTTCTTGCTCTAGCTAAGTTTTATCCATTTCTTTATTTATATTTGCTACAAATATTCTAAAGAATTGTTTAATTCTTAACTAAATTAGTATCCAAATAAGTAGAATTATATTTATTCCTCTAGCTTTTTTTAACCTTTTTTTATAATTGCTCCAAATGATATTCCAATAAATAACAAAGAAACAATCCATATAAATTCGTATCACAAATTTCATTTTGACATAAAACATAAAACATTTAACCATTCAGCTGGAACAAAAAAAGAAATAAAAATTGCTTTCCAAAAACCTAAATCTATTGTTATGTAAATTACATTTATTTCTTATTGTTTACTGCTGGTTTTCCATTATACTCTGTGTATGTATGTAACTAAATAGTTAACTACATAGAAATAGACAAATGTATCTGTAGCTATGTTGGGTTGTTGGGCGTGATCATTCTGATTGCTCGACCCCGAGCTGAACAATTGCTGGCACAAAGAAAATCAATCAAGTTGCTGTTGCTGTTATTTTCGATTTTCGATTTTTTATATTTAATTTAGTATTTCCGATATTAAAATCGAAAATCATCCAAAAGAAACAACAAACAAAACTGTTTAAAATCACCTGCACAATAATTTAGAAGCTGCACCTTAAATTGTTGCCATTGTCGTTGTTACTGTTGCTGCTGTTGCTGTAGCTGCTGCTGTTGCTGCTGCTGTTGCTGCTGCTGTTGTTGTTGTTGTTGTTGTCGCTGTTTACACAAGCAACACATACGAAAATTTATAATCACAATAACAGCAAAATTGAACAATAATATTTGTTAACGCTCGAATAGCGACGCGCCCAATAATTTTATTGAATCTCAAATGTAAACACACACACACACACACACACACACACACACACACGCATACACACAGATGCTCATGCATATACATAAATAGGAAAGCCAACCTTAATTTGAAAAGCAAAACAAAATCAAAAACAAAAGTTGCAGCTACCGCTAACAGTAAGAGATACAGATACAGATACAGATACAAATACAGATACAGATACATATACAAATACAGAGACAGCTACAGATACAGTAGCGCGTAGTGTAAAATTTATAGAATGGTTGCTTCGATTTGCCTCGCATGAATTTCGATTCATATAAAATTAATGAATATTTAAATTGTGTGACGTTGTTTCATGCAAAATGCCGCCGGAAACGCGCTTTGCTGGAGCCACCTGTATCTGTATCTGTAGCTGTATCTCTATCTGTATCTGTAGCTGTATCTATAGCTGTATCTGTGTTTGTGAATGTATTTGTGAGTGTTACTGTTAGCTCGCCGGATGTTCACCCACACCCATGAAGCTTTGAGACACGTTCTTGTTTTTTTTGGCATACTCGGAATGTTGACCAAGGTTTTCATTCACAAAAGAAGAAGAGCAAAGATTTGGCCAGATTTGCCGCCGTCTTCGCAGTCCGGATTGGATTGGAGGTACGTGAATGAGTTTCGATCACAATAAACAAACAATTTTACAGTTAATAATTTGAGATCTTACAGATACGCGCCACACGCACTCGCCTCGAGGCGATCCCCTCGCTTTCTCCCCTCTCTCTTCCAGCCAATCTACAAACGGATATTTCATTCATTCGCCTGCCCAACCAGATTCCCCAGATGCCCCCGCCACCCTGCGCTCCGTGACGTCAGATTGAAGCGGCAGCTGCGTAGCATCCGGACTGGAGTATGGATATGGATATGGACATGGATATGGATATAAGGTTAGAGGAGTATGGCATGGATCAATTGTTGTTGTCAGTTGCCCGACGCAATTGTTTGTTTATGTTTTGGCCGTATTGTTGATCTCTTTATGAATGAATGAATAATTGCCGTCGTGCCAGATTTGTTTTAACCAATTTGATCGATTAATACCTGGCCCTGTTGATTCTGATGCTTCGGTTGCTTCTGATGCTTCTGATGCTGCTGCCATCCACCTGCCAATCGTGTGTGTTTGAAACACCCACAGATTGTGTAGCCAGGCCCACACAATTGCCAAGCGATGAATGGTTCTTCTATTTAGAGAGATGAATTATGCAAACGTTGACTTGGACAGAACAGATGGGTTAACAACATAATGGATTTCCAATTATACCCTGTAAGAATGCAAAACAACGGAGGTATATGTTCGTATATGGATAAGTTTCCAAGTGAATTCAGTCTTTTATGGGACATTAACTCTAATAAAAGTGAATCTACATTCAGCATTTGGTTACAGTTGGTTAATTTAGGTAATAATAAGTACA